>WBMV01003162.1:0-295447 GCA_013396655.1 Campylorhamphus procurvoides | reverse complement strand
AAAAAAAAAAAAAAAACAAACCAAACTTGACAGTGGAGAAGTTTTCTGCAATCTCAGCTTTTGAAAAATCTATTACTTTTTTATGCCTTGTCTTCAAAACATGTTAACAATGAAGTATTTCATAGATTGGTAGAATGGACGTGCCACTAATACCTATGCATATCAGAAGAAGCATTACCACAACAAAACTTTGATCTCCAAAACTCTCAGTATATATTGTACATCTCCCCTCAGATGGAACCAAGGTACAGTATTAATGATGAAAGTGCCTTGTGTGGGAACTTGTGGTTTTCTTTTCATTGCATGGAAGGTGTTCACTCAACAAGGCAATTTTGGGTAGTTGGTGGCTCTTCCCAGCAATTCTGGAGCCAGGAATCAGGTTGCTCCTGTAGACAAAGGCAATGTTCTGCTAGAACTAACAGAAACAAACATTTCAAGAGCTGCCAGAATATTGTGCAGCTCTAGGAAAACCAGTAAATACTCAGTAGAGGATTTCAGTATTTCAATGAGTGCACATTTTGAATCATTTGAAGAAATAAGACATAAGCAAAGACTTGCATGTTCTGACAGGAGATGTCTAGATGTTTGCAGCAAGAAGGGAAATTGAAGAGGGAATGAGAAGATGTGAATTATGATGTTTATAAGAAAATAGCTCCTCGGCAATATTTCATCTTTCTAACACGATTGCTGTAAGAGTGAATTAGTGTTTTTCTTTTCAAAAAAGAACAAAACCTTTTTAAAAGCAAAAAAAAGCCTCCTCAGTCCATTTGCAAAAGAGGTTTGATGCAGAACTCTTACTGACCATCCCTGAAACACTGAGCCTCTTATGAGAACAGGAAATGGCAGCAACAATTCACTCCTTACAAGCGATTTAAAGGATAAAGAAATAGTGAGAAGATAATAGATTTTCATAAGAACCTAAAACTGTGATTTTGTGGATTTGCTCAGATGCCAAAAGAAGGCTTTTTGGTATTGGTAGAATTTAAAAGACAGAGTGTGAGCACAGCAGCAGCGTGCCGTTGACAGCACAGCCCTCCAAAAGTATCATAAATACTGATAACACACACACAAGTACTGAAGATGAGTGACAAGAACCAGTCTCTCCACTGGAGTCACAAGTAGATGGTGATCAGAGACTGTGCAGACAGGAGACTGCTGCAATCTATTACTAAACATATTTCAAACATACAATGATTTTTAACCTTAAAGTAAGCATATCTACCATTACCATAATTGAAAAGGATCCTGATACTCAGGTATCACTTACCTAAACTTATACATTTACCGGAGCACCTTCAAAATGAAATGAATAATACACAATCATTAAAATAGAATTTAAAACAAACAAACAAAAAAAAACCCAAAAAAACGAAAACTATACTTGAGCAAAATTCCCAGTCTGCATTTAGTTTCAAATTTAAAATATTGATTTTATCAAAGAGAGAGGAATTGTCAATGTCAACAAGACCCTTCAGCAAATGAGATCTCTCAAAGGGAACAATACAAACAGATTTATGATTTTTGATGCCAGAGAAGGGTTATCAGATTCTATTTGCTTTGCTGATATTACTTATTAGGCTAATTCTGCTGGACTACAGCACAGTGCTTTTATTATTGTTATTCAGTGCCTTGTTAGGAAACAAATCACAAACTATTTGAAGATCCTTAGTAAACATTCACAGGTCATTATAATTGAAGATGAGAGATAATTTTTAAATACTCTTCGCTTGAAGCAAACTAGGAGTGCCAAGGTTATCAATATGCCCTTGGTTTAAAAAGTAAGTTGGGACAAAGCTTCCTGTGAAGAATGTACCATTGGTAAAATAAAACCAATACTCCTCTTCTTCTTCTGCAACAGGACTTGAAGGTAGCTGAAATGGCCATAAGCTTCATAAAATCAGATTTCCCTCCCCTTACCAAAGGGCTCAATACAGATTGTAAAAATGTTTTCTTGCTATCTTTTACAAATTCATGAAACACGATATTCTAAATTAAAGACTAAGACTGGTCTGCTTCTAAATAAGAGATTGAATAGCTACCATGATGGCTCCCAGCCCATAGGTGATGCTGCAGGGGGTGGCTCCTTGACCCTTATTCCATCATGCAGTACATGGTGACCTCAGAACTTAATTTTGCCTCTTCTGCAGCTGGAAAGGTCAGTGTTTCTACCTCTCAATACTCCTCTCTTCTCCACATTTATGCAGAGATTACCACAGCAAGGGAACATTCTGATTTCAGTGTTTTGTTCATTCTTTTGCCCAATTTATCTTTTGGGCAAAATAGCATATATATACACTGAAAGGGAGTTGGATGAAAAAAGGCAAGTTCATATTTGGATAAAAATTCAGGGGATTTTGGGGTTTAATTTAAACAAAAGAAGGATATCTGGCAGGTACCTTGACGCCTGAACTGTTGCTGTTTCAAAGGCATCCTTGACAGGATGAAATAGCCTGTTATTTATCTATCTATAGTCAAAGTACAAATTAGTAAGAATTTTTGCTTGGCAGCATTTTGAAAGAAGGGAGCTGGGACCTCCATCAAAACCAAATCCACAACGATGCAGAGGACAAAGCTGGTCATATCTGAAAGGTGCTGTCCTTCCCCTCTACTAATACTCCTGTATTTTCCAAGCTGACATTTATCTAAATAATCCTGCCCATGCACCGAGAGCAGCAGTTTCCACGGGAGGTGAAGGACGTGTATTGCTGAGAGCAATCAGGAGTTGCTCCCCTACAAGGGCTCTGCATCTGACAATCAATCCATAAACATGGGAGAGAGAGTGCAAAAGGGACCCTTTAAGTTATTTCCCCACATTTCAAATCTACTTGACAACAAATCTGAAAGTCAACTGTAATTTTAATCATCCAGTAATGTTTTATGTTAGCCAATTACAGGGCTTCAAGAGATTAGCTGAATGTTTCATGTCTGATAAATATGTGACTGGGACTAATTCACTGGACCCTTCTCTAACCTGAGGTAGGTATAAATGAGTAGAGCTTCACTAAAATCAATCGAGCTGTATCCAGTTATACTGTCACAGAAATTGGTGCTATAGACTTAGGATAATTTTCCTAATAAAAATAAATTTTAACCAGTGGATTTTTTGACTCATACTTGTAATCTAATATTTCAGGCAATATACAGACCTACTAAATCATCCACTTTCCCTGCATGCATTCCAGATGAGCTTTGCTTTTTACATCTCTACCTACTAGCAAGAATGCTCATGAAACAACCCATAATTCAATTACAAGCACCTCCAGGAACCTTCTAATTATATGTTAGGCAGGTCAGAAATGAAATAGCCATGCTACCCTTTAGTCTTGGATAACAGACTTGAAACGGTGAAAAGAAAAGTTCATCTGTTCATTAAGAGGCCAATTGTAATACAGTTAAGGGCTTCAGCAAGCTGTTTTGTTGAGATCTGAATATCCGTGAAACAAGCTCCTCCAAAGCTGGAAGTTTAGTGAGCCTTTGCCTTTCAGCCACGGCATCAGCAAAGAATAGGGAGCAGCTCTGCAGAGTAGGTACCGTTCATTAGTCATTTTCTTACACTAAAATTCAGTTGTAGGAGTTCACAGGACCAGAATGAAAAACAACTACAGGTACTTAAAGGTGCTATTCTTTTCTTGGAGATTTCCTCGCTGGTCTTAATTAAATCTCCCATAGGATTGTAGGGCTTTAAAAAAAATTAATACAAAACAAGAGCGTGTCCATCAGGCAGGTTTTTCTAAGCTTTGACAGCTCTAAATGCAGGCAGCTGCAATACAAGCTTGTCCTCAAATCCTTGACAATGACCTCGACCTCAGGGTGAAAGATAATGTAGTTGCTATGCTCATTCTGTGTGGAGTGTCTACTGATCAGAGGCTTGTGGCAAAATATGTATATTTTTTTTCTTATGATATAGACTATTGTTCACTGGCAACTCAAGTGATACTGCAACATTATCTCTGTGACAGTTTATTTTTTTATTTTTAAATGTGAAGGAATGGCACAAATTCAGGCAGACTTCTACTTCAACAGCTACACAGAAATGACTTTGCAATGCCTTCCAAATTAACCCCTCCACAGCCACATGGCTGAAGGTGAAAAGAAAAATTAAGCAAACAGACAATCTAATCGCAGGTACTTTTCTAAGGGACTTCACACAACAGCTACACCCACAACAGGGAGATTTCCCAATAGAACACTTCCTGTTGCATTTAGTGTGGCATTATTTAAGGGCAGTATCCTGCAGAGGTGAAAACTGTAAGGTCACTAATTTCCTTGGAGTAACAACAACTTACACCCTAAGGATCTTCCTCAAAGTGAGAATCTGCCTTCACTGTTTAAATTTTAAGCCAAATTTACAGCCATGTAGGAACACTGCGGAAACCTTAAAAGACCAAGGAAAATTCCCATAGTAAAACATCGATATTAAAATAGCTACTAATATTATTATTACTAATTTTTAATTATTATTGATATTTCAGTGATAAATTAAGTACGTCGAGGGCCAGCTATGGGAGTATATTCTGATTTATTCTAGGGGTACAGTTGCCCCAGAGCTGCTGGAGGTGGGAGCTGGGGAAGGGACAGAGGTCTGGCTCGGCACAGGGACAGTGGCACTGCTGCTCTGCAGAGGCTCCTCTGTGCTCCACAATGACAGAACATATGGAAATCTGAGCTGCTAAATATCAAAGTCTTGTCGTTCAAGTGCAAACCGCAATTTCTGTCAGTGTATAACCTGGCTGGATTTTGAAGGTTCTCACAATAAAAGGCGCGTTATGACATAAAGGCTGTACCCTCACCAACCTTCAAGTCCCTGTTCTGAAGCCCGGGCAGAGCAGACCTGTTCAAAAAGAGCAGCACGATTGCACTGCTTGCAAATATTTCTCATAGGAGCATACAAAAATAGTAATTTCAAGTGACACTTGTTAAGCACGGTATTTCTCACAAAGAGGAAAATGTTTTTACAAAGGCATTCTGAACAAAAATAGGAAGAGACGTGGATAGCACAGAATGCACTTACACTACACATACCTTTTGGTGGGTGTGCACTCTGTGAACATGTCTCTTCTTATTCAAAGAGCTGAGGTTTTTTACATTAGATTAGTCAGCTCAGAAGTTAAAGGGGGGAAAAATAATTTTCATGTGGGAGCCAAAACTAAATAATTTAATTCTTAAATGAGAACATAAAAAAGAAATTTCTTCTGGATTTATTTAAATATTTTAGCATCACAAGGTTTGATTTGAGCATGAGATTCCTTAAAAGTATTAAAATGAATGTAATCTAAATTCAACCTTGAAAAAATATATAGTTTTTTTTACATAAAATACTCAAGAAATATGTCAAAAACTAAGTTATTGTTAAAATGGTCAAAAAACACTTAACAATTTTGACCCAGATGCATCTAGAAATTTAATTACTTTGTTACAGCTAAATATTTTAGCCCAAATCAGCCCAACCTGCCTCTAACACTGGTGGGATTCTGACAATCAACCATGTTACCATAATTTTTGAGCTGATTCCACAAATTGTTGCCAGCCTAGAAAATATTTGATCATGCACAAGAACTTGAGCTTGATTTTACAGATAGCAGGTATTCAAAGATGGGGTTGTTTCTTTTCTTATGAGAAGACAAGGTCACAGTTGGTGTGTGCATGGGAGACTTTGCATGAAGTGTTTTAAAAAGCAGTCCAATAACAAAATCCTTACCCATAACTGGAACCGCTAATGTGTAATATTAACTATTTTTATCTCTTCTCTTGGTTAGAAGTACTGAGGAAAAAAGAACTGTTCCCCCAAAATTTGGAGAGTCCTGGTCTTCACTCACTTTCTGCCCACCCTTATTTCAAGTGAACCACATCACACACATCCATAGCCCTTGTCTGTGGGATATAACCCTTAGATTAAAATAATCCTCCAGAAACGTATTGCCCCACTTTTGTCAAATGGCTCATGGTTTTTTTCACACCATTTTTCTACTTCGAGAATGTGTTTCTGGTTTTCCAAAATGCTATTTACTTACGCGAGCTATTTTGTCCATTTTTAATGATTTTTTTTGTGATCATGGCTCACTAGATCCTACGAAAATATTTCACTCCCTGTGCTGCATTAAATTCTCTTCCACTCATATCAATATTTTACTTTATATTTTTATCTTTTTTTTCTGTTAAGTTTAAATCTCACAGTAAAATAGGAGGAAAAATAGAATAGAAAGAAATACCAGCTAGAAAGGTATATTGAGAACATGTTAACATGGCACTGTCAGACATCTATAAACTTCTTCCAATGAACTTTGAATTACCCTGGTCCTTTCATATTTTCCAGTTAACATACATACATCTGCACTGCCATGTAATCAACTGATTGTTACACAAGCATTTGCTAAAGCTATGACAAACCCCGATTTATGAGGTCAAACAGTTCAAACTTAATCCATTCAATAGCTGCAATTTATCGTCTGATGATAATTGTATACACAAACATTGTAATGATTTAGATGACACAGTGTAAAGATGAAATCCGTTTATTTTAAAAGGGTTTCTAACCCCTAAAATACGTTGCCATGAACACCTTTCTGGGTCCGCTTTTAACAACATCGTTATTATTGTTTTATTGATCAGGATTTTATTACTGATTTGACACTTATATTTCACAGTAATCGAAAAAGGTGTAATTTTTCTACATGTATAAGGCTGTAATTAATTATATCATTATTGTGTTTTCAATTCCTTCCATTTAAAGGGGCCCAGAAAAGAGTGCTTAATTTATCATACATGTATTATAAGGAATATGTAAACCTCTTAAACAGACAGAGAGCATGATCCTTTTGGAGATGATGGGATGTGACATAGGCACTATATTTATAGATTCTTACCTCTATAGTGACCTGATTTTAGAGTGACAGCTATTGCGGAATGGGAGAGTAAATTAACAGCTTTGAAAGCTTGGGTATCTAAAACTATTACTATTCATTACTTTTATAACACTTATTAGTGACCATTCTCTAACAGTTTCAACAGATAAAGAAACAACCTGCAGAGAGCAGAGAATGATATGGCAGCAGAACAGTGTCACGTATATTACATCGTATGTCTAATTTTATATGTGTATTTATATATTCTCAGTTCACAGATTTAGGAAACAATTGCTACAAATGGGCAGCAGCTGCATTCATCTATTTCTTCTAAACATAAAACATGTTAGTGGCTGTAAATTTCAGAGAGACTCTAAAACAAGTAGCTAAATGTGAAATTTAAATTGATCTTTGGTTTATTGCCATTGATTTTGTCAATTTTCTAAATGTAACCATGTTCACCACTGGGAACGGAAACCTGTATATATATCAGCAAAATTTATGCTTTCAACCAACATAAACTTCACAGGAGGAATGACAGTTCTTGCTGCATGAAATAAAATGCATGTGAAGTGAAGGATTTTGTTCTCTAATTAGGTACTGTATATTTTTTCAACATCATGTTAGTAAATTTGCCACATAAATTTAAATGCTATTAGCAATATTGCCTGCCCATATTCCGTTCAGTTTCCTTACTACAGATTTTCACAAGTACTTTGTGATAATGGTATTAACCCATATGACTAATTCACATGTACAAAAACCATTACTGGCACTCACAGAAAAATACCTCTAAAGTGTTTCATAAAAATGTCAACATAAGCATAACATAAACTGGCAGATAGCTGCACAACTCATATTAATTATTGTTTTCACAATTAAACAGTAGATTTATATTTTAACACTGTAGTACCCCCTCAGCCCATGAGTCCCCAAACACTCTGCCAGTGAGCAAAATCCACTTGTGAGAGTGGGATGTTAAAACTGATGTAAGAGAAAATATCCTGCATTTTTCAGGCTGGTTCTCTGAGTGACAAGTGTGGGATTTTGCTCACTGATGTAGCCGAAATGTTGTTTCAGTTAACATTAAGAACCCGCCCTCATCCAACCCAGCGTGATCAGTTAGGGAGAACATCACAACTGTCACAGAACAGTACCCTGAGTGCATTTATTTTCTTAGCAGTCAAACCCAACCACTTGCAAACTTGTTTCATGAACATTAAATGTGTGGTGTGGGAAGAAAACACACAACCTATTTTAAAACACTAAGTGAAATAAAATCAATGGCTGAGCTCATTTTGTGTTAATAGTCTTCAAATGCCCTCATTGTTTCACTGTTCTTAAGCAACACTCCAGACAGGCACATGCATAAGGCCTTGTATTAGCAGCCTCAGAAGAGGAATTTTATTTTGCTGGTACAATGTTTGATAAGGTATTAGTACACAAAAACATTTGTCTTAAAAAGATAACATCACGTATCACAGTATTGTAATTCACTGGGTGGTGAAAAGATTCCCCTCTTATTGATGTATCTGCTACACAAACACGTGCAGGCAGTTCACAGAAAGCACATTAGTTTCCTTGAAAAGTGATTTTAAAGAGCATTATTAGCCTTACTAAGCTTGAAGAGTGTTATGATTCAACCTGCAAAATGAGCACAAGAAAGGGAGTGAAAAACCAGCAACACTCTGTGTGTCCACATGCACATGACAACATTCTAAGCTTCCTAGAAGGGGGCAGCACCCAGAGATGCTGCTCAGCATTGCTGTCCCTCCAAACTGCTCCAGGGACACAGCCCAAACACCTCACCTGGGGAGCCAGCAGTGCTCCTCTCCAGAGCTTCACTTGGAGGAACACCAGTTCCTCCTGAGAACAGAGCAGCGTGTGTTCATTCCCTAAACATGCGAGACAAGGTGAAGAGATGCTGGTGTTGCCTCCCTGCTCTGGAGATGATGTCTGGGAAGTACATCCCAGCACTGTCCAGGTGTGACCTGCCCCACATGTCCCTCAACATTCCCAGCCACCACATCAAGGATCTGGCAAGATGCCGGCGAGGATGACTGGGGAGCAGTTCCCCCAGGCAAAGGAGACACTTCCTGGGTGTAGTTCATTAGAACAGAGGGGATTTGCCATTGCCAGATTGTGGTGTGACTCACTGCTCCGCTCTCCTGCAAACCGAAGCACTGACTCTATAAACTGACTTGCAAACAAATGCTTAAAGGTTAGGACGATAAATTAAATGTAATTCCAAACTATCCCTCACAAGGAAAGACTTTCCTAACTGTGCCACAGACAGTGGCTGACCTGTCCTTGTGGCATTCTCCCAGGAACATGCTTGGAAATAGTTTGCTCTCCCAAAGTTAGGTCAGTTCTTGGCATCTGCAGAGGCAAAACTGGCTTTTTACAGCAACCAGCCTTCTATGCCTCCTGCACTGGGCAGAAGGTGAGTATGATTTTCAGGTTATAATACTTGAACTCCTACTTTCATTGCTTGTAAGTACTTGAGTCCATTACTGGATGCAACACAGCCAGTTACGGTGCTTTTCCCACCTCTGGCCCTGCAAAGGCAAACAGCTCAGTTCACTCCAACCCCACTTTTGGGAGAGAGTTGCTCTGAAAACAGATTTTTTTTAAAAAATTGCTTTCAAAATACTCAAAGTACAAACTGCCTTAGGATGCCACAAGGTACAGAACATTCCTTCGAAGGAGCAGAGGACAAAGTCTCCCAGATAAAGCCTCTCATGCTGGGCCAGATCGACAGACATCACCATTATCTCCAGTTCTTCCCGGATGGGCCTCTGCTCCCTCTCCTGCACTTCTTGATATACACATTTCCCTTGAACACAAACCCACCCACTTGTGTACTTTATGCAGTGGCTGCTAGAGCCTGTCTGACTCGAGCTCTGTGTTTCAGAAGGGACGGTTACAACGCAACATGAAGATAAACAAGCTCTAGTATCTTGTTTTTGCTACTGAACTCCTGTTATCAGCAGCGACTGACATTTTGTGGGAGCTCTCGTTTTCATACACTCTGGTGCTATTGTGCTTTTTCTGATAAGAAACCTCAGTAACAGAAGTGTACATCTGAGAGTGACAGGAAAGCCTCCTACTTTTGCAGCAGTCTGATTGCATTCCCACTTCCACCAGTGCTACAGGAGCTTAGGAGCTACTTCCAGTTTGCACTGGAAACTGGGCGGATCAGGATCTGCCTCCCAGTCTCTAAAATAAAGTCAGCTTGAAGAGTTTGGCAGAAACAACAGTGATAAAGTTTTCTTTTTGACAGAGTGAAATAATTTTTTTTAAATTATTATCTGGAGGAAAAAAAAAAGGCAGAATTTCCCTGATTGGATACAATCTCTGCTCACCTGCCCTGCAGTGCACATGGTCACCTTTGGCATCCAAAGCACCACATTCATCTTAAAAGCAAAATTCTGCTTTACCATTTTTAAACATATACAACAAATCCCTCCCCTCTGAGTAAGTGTGAGGCCATGGCATCATGGTCCTGATTTCTGCAGCAGCAGAACTGAGGTGGGAATCAAATATTCAGTGGAAAGAGCCCACAACACTACTGTTTTTTCTCCCACTCCCCCAAAGTTTTCAGAACAGTGTTTTCTAAAGTTTATCCAGCAAACTACCTAGATCCCATGTTGCTGGGCATTTTCACCTCTCCTACTCTGGGCAGTGTTGTGGGGATTTGGGTTAGAGCATCAAGCATCTACCAAAAAAAGTATTACCACAGACAACACCACAAGGCACTCCAGAGCTTTGGCAGCCTGAGGAAGAGCAGTAAAGGAGTTTTCTTTCTGCCAACTTGATTTATTGAGGCGTGAAGGTGAAGGTCTCATCCCTGGATGCAGCGTCTATTCAGAAACTGGGTGCTTTAGTGAGAGGCACATGGGGGAGGGATGCAGAGCTACACTGATCTATCAAGGGATGTTCTATCTGGTGCCACGTGGCCAGAAGGTGTTCCTGGTCCCTCTGCTGCCAGAATGGATAAAGGATGGGAGATGGCAGCAGGGCTGAGGCATTCCTAATATGCACCAGGACAGGGTACTGAGCTGAGCTTTCTTTTGTTCTCAGGTACAAGTCACAGCTGCTTGGCCCTTTTTTTCCATCCTCTCCTCCCTAGAGGGCTGTGTGATGAGGTCAATTTGAGCAGTGCTTACCTGGAACTTGTGTTAGCAGAAAGGAAAATGCCAATTACTTGTATTTAAAAATAGACTGAGAGAACATGTTTTTCCCTGTTTTTGTTTTTTTCTTTTCATTGCTGATTGCCTGCTGGTACTTATGGCTGAGAGAAAAATCAAAACACCATCACTGATTAGACATTCAAGGCTTGTTTTTGTTTGGGTAGCAATCTAGAGATGGAATGAGATGCTGCCTGGTGACAAAGAGAACGTACACCGAACCACATCCCAGGCACAGGGCACACTACTCACTTCCAGCTGCAGGAATTAGAAAAGCACTGGGTTGAGTTTAATAAATACTGTAATTTAACTAGAAAGTCCCGTGTGCTCTGCACACAGATTTCCCGTGTCAATGAGGATTGGAGCCCTTAGTACAGTAAACAGAATGAAATAGAGCCCACAGTGTCACAGCCACCTGTTACACAGCTCTTCCTGGTGAAGGGACCTTCACTTCTCTGAAGAGACCAAAATGCCTTAAAGCTACTTTCCAAAACACACAAGTGACCATGCCACTGGCTACAGGTGAGCAAGCAAACAAGGAGAAGTTAGAAACATCCAGCAATTAGCCTCAAAGTTTCACTTCAATGAGAGAAGAATCCTCAGCTCATACAAAGGGTATCACATCTGCCTTTGGAACAGGAGCTCCTTGGCTCATATTCATTGAAAACTCTTTGGACTTCAAACACTTCAGCCATTAGAACTGGGTGCCTCTGAGACAAATCTAGCTCTCTTTTCATTTTGTCTCATCTTTTGAAGCAAGTTTGACAGCAGTTAGAGAGGAGTGCTAGGACAGAGCCATGCTTACTATCTCAATGTCTTTTAAGGTAACAGGAATATTTGGAAGGAATTCATAACTATACAAAAGAAAGACCTGTGGGCTTTGCAGCCAATGTGTTGGGGTTATTAAAATACGCTTTGCTATCTCCACACATGATAGAAGCTTTATAAATTATTCTTATAGATATCATATATTCTTATCATATCATATGATTCCTTGTTTTAATATCTGAAAAGCCCTTAAGTTAGACTATAGTTTGATTGCTGCTTTCACTGAGTAAGTAGCAGAAGTATCTCTGTTTCTCAGGAAGATGAATATTCCCATATTTTGCCCAAACCAGTCATTGCATATATGAAAGACACCACCAGATTTTCTCCTTGATTTTCAAAACTTGTTCAGAGAGCAACCCACCAAAATACTCCAATACACCAAACTACAGAGAAATACTGTTCAAAGATAGTGAATGGAACTGTACAGAAAACACAGAAAATAATTCCTCTAACATGTTTAAATACCTTCTCCTTGCTCTCTGTTTGTTCACAGCCTGCTCAGTTTATGGAAGAGGGAAAAGAGAAAATTGATGCATCCTTGCCCTTCTGACTGACAAGGCATGTCAAAACTTTATTAAGAACTGAACTGGCACCTTGCAAACATTTCTTGAGACTTAAGGACTACCTGCAGTGCTCTTGAGCAGCCATGGAGGATGGAAATGCAAGTGTATGCCTTGGGCCACTACAGAGCTTCTTAGGAGAACTGTGTCAGTGCTTCACTTGCTGCAGTGGCACCAGTGGAGTTGTAAAGAGGGAAAGAAGAGGTATAAAAGCAGGACCTTCTTCCTCAGGAACCACCAGTGTGTCACACACACAGTGGAGTAGGAATGAAAGCGGCATTCCCATCACTGCTGCCAGTGTCATGTGTCACCTCTACAGGACATGAAGACACATGTCTTAGTATCTATAACAGATCCTGAAGAATTTATTCTGCCAAAAATCATGTATAAGACTTTGAAAATACAAATATGACAGTGGATTTTTAATGCACCAAAAATGTGGGTTTTTCTTAAAGTAACAGGAATAAACTACTTTGGAGCCTATAAAGTTATTAAAGTGTTTGTAAAGTGACTGATGCTGATGTTGTTTCATCAGTTCTCAAGAGGACATTAGTAAAGTCAAACTTTACTTTTCCAGACACTTGCAGAGCAAGTGCAAATTTAAAAAATAAGCTTTTTTCACTGTGTTATGGAGTGCTTCACCACTGGACAGGGCTAGCAGATGCATGTGTATATTGGATGATTTTGAGAGATAAAAGCACATGTTTGGGGGTTTGGTTTGAGGCATAATTTCCACAGGATGAGGTCTGCGATACCCATTATTTGTTTTGCTTTTGCCAAGCTAGAGAAGTTTCAAGAATGATAACAAACTGTTAGAGTTTACTCTGTTAAAACATTTGCTTAACATTAGCAACACAGAGAGTGCTACTTACAGGCTGTTTCTAATGCAAAAACCCCTATGGTATTTCCTTTAAGAATAACATAAATTTCATTTGGCTCTTTAGACAAAAAGCCCCCATAATTAAGAAAGTTATTTGGCTGGTCATTTCTGCATCAGAAAATATCACTATTGTAGAACATTCTTTAGATCCCACCTACACCAGGACCAGAGCAGATGTCAAGTGTTCAAGGCCAGGTTGGATGGGGATTGGAGCAACCTGGTCTAGCGAAAAGTGTCCCTGCCCATGGCAGGGGGTTGGAATGAGGTGATCTTTTAGGTCTGTTCCAACCCAAACCATTCTGTGATCCACTGAGCAGCCTCAGAACACAGAATGGTGGGGTCACTGTGGGATGTTTTTTTCTGGTTTTATGTCGTGGTTGGTGGGGTTTTTTTGTTGTTCTCTTTTATGTGGTTTGTTTTTTTTTTAATTCAGATTTTTATCAAGTAACTGCTTTTAAAAAAGCCCACTAATCTATAGATTTTATTAGGGTATATTTATCCAAGTTGTTATGGTAATGGTACATTAGAAATCAAATGGAATATTTGTTGGCATGACAAAATTAATTGTTGCCTAGGGTCTGGAACAAACAACAGTAGAGATAACATCCTATTAATATGGCTTGTTTGAAGTGACAATACTGTATCAATTAAATTGAAGCTATGGCATACAGCCTGCCCAAGCTATTTAACTGATGCTTGGGGATGTGAAACTTTAGAGTCTGTGTCAGGGTGAAAAAGGATGGACCTACTGTGCTAATGAAGATGTGGAATTTACCATTTTCTGTAATACACACTCACTTTCTTGTCCAGGGTTTTGTACTGTTTTTTCCTTCTTTAAGAGAGAACATGAACAATATTTCTGTACCTCCCATAGAAACAGAAGTCTATTTTATTTCCAGGTATATAGTGGACTAAATTGAATTTTGACTGAACTTAAGATATGCTTAAGTCGCAGTGTTCTAACCACCAGACATCAAACTCCCAGGAAAGGCTGGAGCTGCAGGGTTTCAGGCCATTGCCTAAAGCCTTTTCTTTAGGATTCCTGATCCTGTCTTCATTTCAGTGCTGCTTATAATCAAGAACTTGTTGCAGGGTGATCTCCTCTCTAAGGGATACAGAATCACTGAAGTTTAACTCTGCAAAGAGAAAACAAAGGCCAGGACAGCCCTCTTTTGGAGGGATTTAGTCGGTGTATTAGTCTTGGCACAGATCTTTGGAGAGGAATTAGTTTGATCAGTAGTATAGGATGAAGTCTCTCCATAAAGAACATCACAAACACAACTCATAGATGCTATGGAAGCTTTTAACCCTTCACACTCAACATAGACAATGGACAGATTCAAGTTCCAAATCTTGTGAGGAGAACTGTGCTTCTCAGGTGAAGCACCCAGAAAGCTCAGGCCACGTGGAAAGTCAGACCTCTCTGGTAGAGTCCCCAGCCCAGGTGTGACAACACAGGACCCAGAAGATAACAGCTGACAGACTTGCACACCACCAACCCTCTGTCTGTCCAGGTGAAACCCCACTGCACCCTGCCCTAAACCAGACCTCTCAGGTAGCAAACAAATGCAAACTGCTCTGCACTTCCCAGGCCTATGGAGCAGCACCTCCTTTTCATTCCTGTGTTACAGAACAGACCCTTCAGGTACAGCCAACCAAGGCTTGGGAGCTTCACACCTCTTCCAGCTTCAGTGAGTCTTCACACAGACTCCACAATCACCCCAGAAAAAATAAACAGTGGATAAAACTGCAGTGCCTGGAGATCCCTCATATCTACAGCCCCTCTTCTTCAACCACGTTGCAAAAACTTTGGCAGGAGGGTGTGGCAAAGTGATCCACATTTCCAGAGGAGCACATTTCAGTGGAAGTCCACTTTCCCTGAGTTTTAACCCTTGGTCCTGTGGGGTAAAGGCATATACGTGACTCACGTACTTGTTATCATGTGTTATCTTAGCTGACACTGACAGATATTGACATGAGATGCATGATTTTTGATATGAAAATACCAAGCCTCTTATCTGTTGCACAGAGAAAACACCTTTTCCTTGCAAAATGCCTTTTTTTTTTATTGGCTATACCAGGATGCAGCTAAGCCTTGTGAAGGAATGGACCTTTTTAAAACATATACATTCAAACCCAGAAATCAGCTGTTAGGAAAAAGACCAGCACATATAATATATAATATACACACCCTAATATAATATAATATAAAAGATATTGGCCCACAAGTATGGCCAAAAAAATTATAAAAAGGCAGAATTGCTGTATACAACTGTATTCCACCCCACCCCAGGAAAATGCACGTTTCATTCTGATTATGTTGTGTGCAGCCAATTTTCCATACAGCTGTATTTACAGCATAATGTAGTCACTGAATGCAGCTATGATACCTTATAGGAACCTTTAATAAGGCACTGTAATTTTTGTATCCATCCACCAGGAATGTGCTGCCAGGAGATATCATATTTACAATATAAAAGGGGACGTATTTTAGATTTGTCCCAATTAACCTTGCAACGAGATGTATTGGAGTGCTTATTAATGACACTAATGAGATGCAGACAAGACAATGTATAAAACATCATTGGCATATAAATTAAATTCATATACACAGATACCTTTATGCACTGGACATGAAGGGAAATTATTAAGAGGCAATTTTGTAGGGAAAGAGGCTAATTAGGAAAAAATTCAATACTTTTCCTAGCTGGTATCCATCAATGTTAGAAAACCTGTTTGTCCACTGACTGAGGAATTGTTCCCACCGCATTTACTGTTCAAGTTACAAAACTAATTTTATGATGGTTCTCTTGTAAGTATTTACTATAACCAGCAAATTTCCATTATCCTTATACCATGTATTGCTCTGTTTAATTTACTTTGGTATGGATGCATGATTTAGAAATACATCTTCTCTCTCCTTTGAAAGGTACTGTAGATACAAGTTTATTTCTTGTTGAGACAAGTTTTAATGACCTTATTTACAAAGGTCCCACAAGTCTTAGATTTTGAAAGGCAGCATAAAGGCCCTAGCCCCTGGCTTAAAAACTAACATTTCCCCTGGTATGTGGGAATTGTCCATTTAAAATATAGAGATCTACTCATGTAAGATTATTCACACACTCAAGTGCTTTGCCAAAATATGGTCTAATTTTCCTGTTCTACCGTCTCATATCTTCATTAAACCTATGGCAAAATTCCATCCAACTTGGAAAAATCTAAGGTGTGCTATTAGCAAAATGGAGACTTGAGAATTATTGTCATGACCAGCAATAACAACAAACTGATTACCATGCTGGGCTCCATAATACATTTCACTTTCTTTTCATTATTGGAATTATAATAAACAGATAAATTACATCCACACATACACAAACAGCTAGGTAAGCATAGCTGAAAAAGTCAGGAAATCACTTTATCAGGGGAGTGATTGGATCTCAAAGGATACCAGAAATTAGGTACAGTAAAAGTAATAGCTCATGCATGACTTATAGTGATCAGGAGAGGCAGGAGGCAACAGAATAAAGCTTCAGACACCTCAGAGTTGTTCCTATTATTGCAATCGTATCCCGCCGTGTTACTTATTATTTCTTTAAAATACTAAATGAAGGGAAAGTACTTTTTTTTTCAGTGTTGTTTAACTCTGAAAACCACCACACCTCCTCAATAACTTTAATCTCTTATTTCATTTTTTTAAATTAGTTGGAAAAGGAGGAGGAATAAAGCTAAAATGAACAAAGACTGAGTGGGAAGAGGAGGGAAAAGCAGCATCGGTCTCAGAAGGATTTAATGCAGTGAATCAGACAAATTGTACAGGTAAAGGACAGCCCTCTAAAATATCAGAGCCTGCCACCTGCCTTGCTCTCTGCCTGTGGCTGTGCAGAGGGAAGGGACAGTGCTACTTGCTGTCCAGGGATGAGGTGCAAGAAATCCTGCCAAAGGTCAGGGCTGCTCAGCACCCCAGGGTGAGCCCCTGGAGGGGATTTCTCCCAAGGTCTGTACAACCTCCAGCAGAAAGGGCCCAGACACTGGTGTGAAACAGCCCTTGTCCAGGAAGGTTATAATCCAAATGGGCAAACTATGGAAGAGGCCACCCTGGACTCCCACTGAAGGGAAAAGGTCAAGTCTTCTGGGTCAGTGCACTCTAGAAGTCAGCAATCTACATTTTTATCCCATAGAATTAAGTTAAACTCATGCAAAATCAGTATTTTTGCCCTAATGCAACAGCTTCTGCTCAGCACAGGTTTGAAATCTGTGCTGTGAAGGGAGGGGAGTCCATTCCTAGAAACTCTTATCTCAGACTGATGCCTGTTTTCTAAACTGCTGTGGAGTTCCTAAAGTCTGCAAAACTTAGCATGGGATCACAAAATGTTCAATATCACACCATGTGCTGCTTGTTTCAAGTTCATCCTTTGAGCTGCCACAGGCAGGTTTAGTGGAGGCTGTCTGGGTTTTACACTCCTAGAAGATTTTACTGCTCCTTCACTTAGGACTTTAAATATGAACTGATGGCTACTGTGCACAGTGTCTTAACTTCTCCATTTTATTGCAGTGGTGAAACGATAGATGCAAAGCAAGGAATGACTGAGTAACCTAAACACTGGGTTGGGACTGCCCAGCCTGCCAGACTCACAGGAGTGCATCTCAGCAGTGTCAAGCCAGCTCTTTCTCCCTCAAATAAATTAAACCCCATATAAACCGCTATATGGAGTCTTTCACACTTGATTTTAGAAAGAACATGTTCTCGTGATCAAATCTATTACCACTTTTTTGTTTTGGTTTTGGGGCTTTTTGTTTGTTTGTCGGTTTTTTAGTAAGAGAAAAATTTACTTTACTGTTCTTGCTTCAGGTGTCACAGCCATATGTTATTCTGGGGAAAATTGTAGGTTTCCCTTTATCTGGACTGCTACACACCTGTGCTTGGCACCTTGACATACAGCAGGCAAAGCTTGGGCTCGTGATGAGAATCAAGGGGGCATTAATATCTACTGATATTTCTTTACCTCTATACTTTGGGTTTCTAGAAGTTTTGTTGAGTTTCAACTCATTTAGTAGAACAGAAAGCTCTGGCTACCACCACCACCTCCCCTTAATGTACAGTTAGGACTGAAACAGGAGACCCAGAAAAATAATTAGCAAGCGGCCTAATTACAATTGATATATTAAACGCTAGGAGATGAGTAGCATCAGGAATCAAAATATGTGCTTCATAAATTCTATTTTATAATTTAGGGATTTGTTTGTTCTTTGCTGCTGAAAAATCACAGCTATTAGGGGAACTAAGCATGAAAATCTTGCTACTGAACAACAAAAAAACTAAATTAGTTACTGAGTACCTATTGCCAAGGGCAATACGTTCAGCAGAGGATATGATAATGACAGATGAATCCTCATAAACTCTCTCTCTACAAAATAAGTGTACAGTGTCTTAGACAGTTTCACTCATGCTTGAGTCACCTTCCTTTCACAGCAGCTGCTTGCAGCTCTGTCAGTGAAAGCCAGTAGAGATATGGTTTCCTGTCATTAATATGACAGAATCACCCCAGTTTTCACCTGACAGCACTGGATTTTTATGGCTGTTCATGTCTTTTTCTTTCCTGCTCCTCCTTTGTTTTATTTTTTTCCCTTGGAATTTTATTCTCTTCCTCTCTCTTTTTCTCCTGTTGCTGTCCCTTGAGTCAACAGAGATTCCTACACCATCTACATCCCTTTTTCACCTTTCATGAAGGTTGTTTTTTGTTCCATTCAACAGTGAAAATGAGGCAATGACAGCACAAGGTGACTTCATTCAGTCCAGCATCTTTCAAACATATCCAAAACACAATCTGGTAATGAGCAAGACAATTTCAGCACTTAGTAAAAAGAAAAGACTGGTCTGGTGTGGGTAAGAGTAATTCCTGAGTATTCAAAAGCACAACAGGAGGACAAGTTTGTGGACCATGTGGTGGTGGGTCCTCTTGGAAGAGTTCATCTTCCATGAAGTGAGAAGCTCAGGCAATTCCTAACTGACCCTCAAATGGACATTTCTGCTGACAGCCCTTATAAGGGATCCAACATGGTGCCACCATCAGCCAAAAAATGTGATTTGACATGTTCATTAAAAGACCATAAATTTAACCTGTTTCCATGTTTTTTCTTGGGATGAAAAAGTCTTGAAGCTGCTCAAGAGCTTGGTATGGGGTCTTGGAAGAACATCAAGGTCCTTCTTCACTCAGGCACAAACCTTGTCTATGTCACAAGCACAGCCATGTCATGTCTTTGTGCAGGAAATACTCACTGTACTCCAAAATTCAAATCAAACTTAACCTTTAATTAAGCAAGAATATTCTTAGCAAAGCCATCCAACCCATCAACATGCTTGCTAATTATTAGGAAATAAAACTGTGATCCATGCTCCCACGATTCTGAAATTACCAGAGGCCAGTAAGCAATATCTAGCAGGAAGCACATGAAAGTACCTTTGTTAACATTCTTTTTATTCCTTCATCAAATTCACTTTGTTTAGAAAGAATATTTCTCCTTATTTTCTTTTGCCAGATAAGCCCAGAACCGGGGAGCTTTTTCAACAAGGGCTAGCAAACAATGTAGAGCTTTGGAAAGAAACCATGTTTAGACAGGCAAACCATGGATAACAGTGATATTGTGTGTGTCAGGCAAGAGAAAGGAGGGACTACAAACTAATAATGACAGGGCTATTTATTACTGAATAACCAGCCTCTAATTTTAGAAACATAAGATCTCCTATTTTCTATTGTTCGCTTTAATTAGTATTTTCCCTAAATAGTCTCCCTCTTCCTATATGCTATTTATACAATTGCAGAGAAAATATAAAGTACATGCAATGTTAGCAGAATGGCAACAAAACATGCTGTGAGCGGTATGGGAGCTGTGCATTGTTGGAGCAGGGACAATCTAGGGAATGATTTTGTCTTTTGCAACAGGACATTCTTGTTTCCTTCTAGAAAAAAACATTTGGCCTCCAGTATACCACCATAGCTCTGCATGCCATAGACACAGTTACAAGCAGTAATTTGAACTCTGTAAATAGGGTGAAGTAGGTAAATATTTATGTGAAGAATAGTCTTTAGCAGCTGGAGAAATCAGCCCTGAATTGGGCTGTCTCTCTTCAAAATTCTTTTAGGTTTTTTTCCTTACAAAGCTGACAAAATGCTTGGCAATGGCTCAGAGGCTGGTGCACTGCAAGATATCCTGCCTTGCTGTTTCCTTGCACTTCCCTCATCTGCTGTAACCACTTGTTTCTTGACATAAGTAGGCAAGAAACCTGTGATTTAATGTGCAGGGGCCCTTGGCTACTGCCCTTCATTCACACAACAAAGGGCATTTGGGAAAGGGATATTTTCATTGTGGGCATACAGGGTTTGCTTACTCTCACAGTGTCTAAACATGATATTCAGAATTATCTTGTATTTCTCCTACCTTTTCCTGTAAGATGGCACAAAATTTTCTGTCTGATGGCAAGGAAATCAAACCACCATAAGAATGGCTGTGCAGAAGTCCTTCTCACTCTGGGTCTGCGTCCACCTCCAGACACAAGCAGATGCCTGGGCAGGAGTATAATGACAGGTCAAGCTTATATGAAACTTCTTTCCTTAAATAATTAACAACTCTTTTTTAGTCATGTGCATTTTCTTTCTTTTAATAGCAACCTGTGGATTTGTCCTTCAAGAACTTGTCCTGCCTCCACCTGGACTCATGGAAACCTTTGGCTTTAAAGGTATTTTGCCAGGAGATTCTCATATAAAAAAAACTACAATTTTTGTATGCTTAAACTCAGCATGTACTAAATTATTTTGATCTCCACCTATCATGTACTTGCTTTCAGGGATTTGAGAGCAGATTTCCTTTGACTACAGCAACATATTTTCTATGCATTCTCCAAAAGTAGCAATGCCCTCACTCTTATTAGTGGTAGCTTAAAGTCAAAATAAAGGAAACTAGAAGAAACAGGTGGCAAATCTAAAGGTGAACAGAAATAAGTGCAATCTGGCCTCCTCCCCACACTTCCCTTTGAGATTGTCCTATAGTAATGAATTTTTAAAAGAAATAGGTAAATGAAGCTGCAGGGTTTAGGAGCCTCCGCTTATTTTTGCCAGCTCTCCATCCCACACAACATTACCATAGGGAATGCAGGCATAACAGTTTTGACACTATCAGGAAAGGTGAATTTAGGGGTTTAGAAAAGAGGGTCCAGCTAAAACTAAATTTTACAGATCATTGTAAAATGCTGTTTGTTTCTGGAAAGAATGCAAACTTGAGTATTTACATTTAGAGCATCTCCAAGTCTTATAAACACGTATCATCCCAGACAAATAAAATCTGTAAGAGCACTGTAGAACTCAGCATAAAAGGCAAAGGGTAATGGTTTTAAACTAAAATAGGAGAGATTTAGATTAGTTGTTAGGAAGAAAACCTTTACTGCTAAGGTGGTGAGGCCCTGGCACAGGTTGCCCAGAGAAGCTGTGGCTGCCCCTGGATCCCTGGAAGTGTCCAAGGCCAGGCTGGACGGGGCTTGGAGCAACCTGGGCTAGTGGAAGGTGTCCCTGCCCATGTCAAGGGCATGGAAAAACATCTTTAAGGTCCCTTACAAACCAAAATATTCTGTGTTTCTATAACAAAGCATTCTTCTCTGGGCTGCTCGACCCCCAAAGACCCCCCTGCCTGCTTGCACTCCTGAGGGTTTTCAAGAGAACGTTTCGCACCGCCAGGACCAACTGCAGTTGGCTGCTCATCCCAAAGTGACAAGAAAGCAGAGAAAGGCAGTACATGATGGGATGTTTTCCCCTTGGGCAGGGCTGAAACTCGTATAAGGACTCAGGCATCTTCCTTCATTGACAGACTCGCTTCAGCGGTCGCCAAAACTGCACTGCTTCTCCGCGAGAGCTGGCAAAAACCAGCTGAATATTCAGTTTCTGTTGTGTTGTGCCATGATCCTCTACGAACTATTGGTGCCAAGTTTTAAGCAGCTCCATGTGCAGCGTTTTGTAAATCACTTCCAGATATGCAAATAGCATCATTAAAACATTTGCATATACCCGTAAGTTTCTTCTTCAGGTCCATATGCCCAGGCTGTAGAAGAGGGCAGAAAATAACACCTCAGCATGGCATGAGGCAGGTATGGGTGCAGAGAGCAGGGAGGTGCAGAACTTCTCTGGCTGACCTGTGAGAGCTGCTACAGGAGCCCCAGGAGCTAAAACCTATTTTGTAAAGGAAAAAAATGCAAACTGTGCCCCCTTCTGCTCTAGACAAGGAGCAACTGGCATGAGTGGAGGGCACATGACACCTCCAGTGACAGGGGCACCCGTCCACAGACACACACAAAGGTGAAGTTTTTAACCATTCATCCCACTCGCTTTAATACTCTCCCACTCTGTAAGACTTTGTAGCATCAAGGCTTCCTCGGCTAATAAAATGCAGCACTAAAACTTGAGGAACGTGTTTGGGAGAAAGTAGCAAACCACCCAAATGCAATCTGGAGAGTCATTGCAGGGGCAGAGACCACAAGGACCTCTGAAGAAACGAACAGACTGGGGTGACTTAGCTTAAAGAAGAGGAGTCAGACAGGGCATAGGAGACAGCCCTCAAACACATAAAAAGCTGCTGCTGAGAAGCAGGGAGGAAACTGTTTTCCATGCTCATGGCACATAGGAGAGGCAGTAATGGGATTAAATTGAAGAAAGAAAGAATAAGGTTAAACATCAAGGAAAATTACTGAACAATGAGGCTAAGGAAGCACTAGAATAGATTGTTTGGGGAGGATGGAGAGACTCTGCCCCTGGAGGTCTTAAAGCATAGATTAGGCAAGTGTCCATCAGATATGACAAGTACAGGTGGTCTTGCCTTAAGGTGGAGACATGGGGAAGAATGTTCCTTGGGACTGACACCTGTCCTGCAGCCTGGGGAAATAGGCAACATATAAAATATAATTATCATATCAAAACCTACAAGGATATTTGAAATAACTTTTTTAAATTACTGAAAATACAGTTAGAATTGTAGCCTTCATGGGGAAAAAAACCCCAAACCTTACATACACTTCTTTACTAGTAACCCTCTACTAATTGTTTCACAGCCCTGGATTTTAGTGTTCACCAGTTTAGGGGCTTGTATCATTGGCTGTTCTCTGATGAAATCCTTGGGCCAATTTTGACAAATTACAGTTTCTAATAGGAACATTTTCACTGGTTGGTTGTTTTTTTTTTCCCCTAAAAGGAAAAGCATCAGAAAAGGAAGTTATTTCAATTACAAATACAGTTGGGAAAAATTTAAGTTCTTTTTTTTTAAAATCATGTTTCCCTCAATCAACTTCAAAAAATGCCAGCTACATACTTTATTCACTGAAGTTATAAAATGGAAAAACAAGCTGGAACTGTCTAATTATTTGTTGAAAAACCGTTTCTTAACCCAGCTCTACAGCAAAATGTGTATATCCATCCTCTAAACCCTTCAACATACCCAAGCCCATAATGTTCTTGATTATCTGGTCATAACACCTTACCGCTAAACTGTCTATAACAGGCATATTTGATAAAATAAAGGAGGCAAAGTCACTATCCAGAAAAGGCAAACCAAACCACACTGCATGTGCTCATAGCGAAAAACAAATTAAATAACTTTTTTCAGCTTATTCTCCCTGGATGCAGAGCTGTTATAGAACTGAGTATTACTAGCCATATTTTTGAAGGGTAAACCAAGCCTGTGCAGCTCACCCCGTCCCACACAAGAAAGCTGAGTCTGGAGAAGAAGCTGTCAGAGATTTTGGATGTGTTTAATTCAATGAGAATTTTCCATCCACTCCCATGAAGCCAAGTTTTCTCCCAGGATCTGCTGTTGCTCCAACAAGTGAGGCGTGCTGTCATGTGGCTTCCCTTACTCAGACATACAGACCTAACACAGATGAGTCTATTTATGGATGATTAGAAATAAATCTACAGAACAGAGTTCTAGAGAGAAGTACAGGAGAGATTTGCCAGTGCAAACAGGTGCAGAACGTCATCTGGAGGGGGACCTGTGCTGCAAAATTAAGCACTTTGCAGGATAGAATTTGAGATAAAAGTGTAAACCAGTTTACACTTCATGTGTTAATGATGAAAGAATCCTAAACAGTCTGGTGAGGTTTATTTGTGGCTTGGACATTCACGTGGAAAAGACTGTCAGGTTTACTGCAATCCTCATTAAACAGGAATAGTGACTAGTGTGACTTCTGCAGACCACCTCTCCTGACTATAGAAAGCACTGAGCATACATTGGTTTCTTTACACAAAATCACTTTCTTTGTCCAGTTATAGCAACTGAATTAATAAGATAGAAACAGTCCCAAAATTCACACTTCCAGCTTTGTAAACAAACCTTTAACCTTGCTCACAAAACGTCCCCAAAAGAACCACTCCTGCCTGGCATGAACTCACTGACATCAGCCCATTGAAGAAAATGCATCTTTGTACCAGGCTGCAGGAAAGAACATCTGCTCCAGCAACCCATCTCAAAACCAACCACTGCCCTCAGAACAATAAACTCAGAACTGCCAAGGTGAAGATACCAACCCATTGCCTCGTGGTAGAGTTTCTACCCAGGAGACACACTTTGTAGATAGGCACATTTCTCTTGCCCCAAGAGTCCAAGGCAATAGGAAAAAGCGTAAGTGATAACAAGCCTAAAAAGTTAAGGCTGAATTCTGAAAGAAGGGATTTCAGGAAGCTGGGCATCTCCCTTCTCCATCCCTGCAAGGCAGGGAATGGTGCAGAGCCCCCCAGCTGACCTGCTGTACTTTTCCTCTTTAATCAGAACAAAATATTTAAATAAGGACATAGCAAAAAGACATCATTAAAAAAGCAGGACACACTAATTCTTGAACAAAAATACATAATTCATAATGAAAGTTCCTGGTTTGTCAAAGACTTTAAATTCCTAATGCCCCAAATTCTTTGTGAGCCATGTCCTGTATGACAGGTTGAATATGACATATCCCTGCAGGCCAACACAACCTTCTGCCTGCAATAACAGGTCTAGTGGATAGCAAAAGGGATTTAGGATGGGCTTTTTAAAAGAAAACACGATTCAGATTACTCATCTAAGAGCACTAGTTATGCAAGTTTTTGTGTCAAAAGAGTTTCTGGAGAAAGAATGATCTGTGAAAACAACATTATAATTTGTTCTCCAATTAAAGTAACTGTAGGAGTAGGCATGTTGTCTAAGGGTTTGGGTTTTGGTGGGAAACATGGTCAACCAGCAGATTTGGTTGTGAAGGTCTGACCAGGCCATTCCAGAGATGGAATATGTGTGAAAATAGCCCAAGGGAAACTTACATACATATTCTGTGGCTGATTCCTTCAACAAGAAGTCAGCATTCAAAGCCTGAGGTATTTGCTAGAGCGAGGCAGGAGAATCATCCGTGTCATGCTGGTTTTAAAAGAAGATTTTTGTGGTGTGCAGAATGGAACCACCACTGCTGCGTCTGTGTGGTGGGACAGAGAGGAAGACAAGTATGGGCCCTGTATCTGATCATAACAGAGACCAGCTTTGGGCCTGAGCTTATCTGTACTTGGAGAGACTTGGGGAAATATGAATCACTGAAGACCTCACAGAAAAAGATACTAGAACAGGTGGCCATCCAAAGCTATGGAAAGATGAATTTCCAGCATGGAAAAAAGAGCTAAAGGAAGCATGACTACACCAGGAAAAGCATCTTATTAGAAACAGATTTGTTAAAAACAACTCTAATTTTAAAAAACAGTTTTCAAAAGTGCTGCAAATACCTCAAAAGTTTAAAAGGATGATTCTTCTTATTCTCCATATATTATCATATAATTTACCACAGAAAAAAGACCCATCAGTTTAATTGCACAGCTAAAGACAGGTGGTTGTTGTTGTTTGCTTTGATGATGATGCACTGCAACAATAAACAGGCCTGTTATTTCTGCATTAGCATATGGGTTATTCCTTTGATGATACAACACCTGTGGTTACAGTGTATGTTGAACCTGAGAAAAGACCTCCTGGAAACACCTTCACAGACTTAAGATTTGAAATGTAGAGCAACAAAAGCTCTGCTTGAATCCCCTGTTGTTGGAAGGGACAGCAATTAATTATCAAAAAAGGAACCAAAACATTACCATCAATCCTGCTGACAAGAGGTGCTGGTGGTTCCAGTGGACAGGGACAATTATGCACATATCACAGGGCAACAGACAACTTCTGAATTACAATTACACTGAGAAACTCACTACAAGTAGCACAGATGAATACCACTGAAAAACATTATCAGGACTGGCTTGAAACATATGTTGCAATAGTGGTAAGGGGGAAATAAAACACACCAACTTCAGAAGAGATGCCTGTCCAGGCAAAATCATATATGTTAAGAAATTCTGCACCTGTGCAAAGAATGATAAAAAAAAATGATAAAAAAAAAAGCAACTAAAAATAAAAATCTTGTGCTGCAACAACTATTTTTACAACTGTAACAAAAGGTGTCCGGTTAGAACTTTTTCAAGTGCAAGAAGAGGAAAAGCATCTTTGAAGGTTTGTCTGATGAAGATAATCACGACCATGCTGACGAATTCATCAAAAGAGGATGATCAAAGGGTCTTTGCAACACGTGCTGCAACTTGAGCAAGAATCACTAGGGCAGATGGGCAGGCCAAGGCAGCTCATCACCTACATCCTTTTCAGACTCTCTCTCACTGGCAGTGCCATTTGCAAGGGATTCTCTTTAGGTAAATCCACTGCAAAATGGGGATATAGAAAAACAAGATAAAAAAAATCAAAGCAGAGAAATTACAAAGTAACTGGAAAAAAACCAAAACCATCCTCTGAAACAAGACACTCCTTGATATTTTAATATCAAAGTTTTTGTAGCAAGAAGGATAAAAGTCCTGGATATTTGCTATAATGAGTTAAATTGTCTTTAGTAAGAGGTAGAGGAGGCAGCAAACCCCAACTGGGCATCCCTGTAAGACCAATTGAACTGACCTCGCCCTTCTTAGTGTTAGAAAAACCTTGGGTGAACAGAAAAATAACTAAAGCACAGTCTGTACACAGAAAATGGGAATAAAGATAGAGAAATAAATTTGGAAGGCGATAATTAAAGAGATGTGAAGAAATCCTATAAATACAGTTTCAAAGATGGAAAATTCAGCAAACAAACTTCAATAGTTGGCATTTCTTATTCTCAGTCCAGGTTTCCTTCCATCAGTGGATCTCAAAGCAGTTTACAAATATTAGCTGATGAAATTTGTTCTTCTGCCAAGTTCCCATTGACAAAAATCACATCTGTTAATGCAACTAAGTACTGGAATAGAGTTTTAGTCAGGAAGATTTGAAAAGCTTTTGGATGTTCAGTTTCAAAATATTATCTCCAAAGTTTTCTGAAGTAGCTGACCTGGGAAAGGAAGGCTTTCAGCCTGCTCTTAAAAAGTACAAGTTCCATCTGCAGGGAGTTTCTGTCAATCCCCCAGTGTCCCACTAAAATATAAAAGTACTGATCAGTGAGATCTCATATGAGATAAACCTAATGGCCCTTTAATTAAGCCCTTATTGGTTAGATATGAAATAGATGAGCTTGGAATTACAGAATGCTTTAGGTTAGCTGGTCACATCCTCATCTGCTGTAAATTGGTATCCTCACTGATACCAGCAGGGTTCTAATACTTTATTCCAGTTGAATATAAGGACAAATATCACCTATGAATGTTTCCATTGTGGTCTCATAGCACACGTAATTTAAAAGCCACTTTTTCACCAAACTATTTTAGATAGCCAGTGTTAAAACAAAAAAGACACTATAGCCTAGAGTAGCATAATAGTATTCTGTGATTATGCTATCTTGACATCATTTACCACTTTTACTACAACCTTTCTTTTTTTTTTCTTGCTATGTTCCCATTCTTCCAGAAAATAAAATCTATAATATGTAATAATTTAGAATTAATATCTTGATTCCCTAGATCCTTTAATGAATTCAAATGCACCTAGGGAATCCAACCAAAGACATCTGTTCATGAATAGTGAGAATTATTACCAAGTCCTGGTGGAGACGGCAAGATGCCATCTCTTCTTGAAGTACCTCCCAGCTGAGAAATCAACTGTCTCCTGGCTGAATTTTCTTGTGTCAAGGTTTTACCGTGTTATGTCTCTTGGGATTACTTACTAACAAGAGCTCCCTCCCAAACTTTTACGACCCCCAGAAAGAAAGAAGATAAGCCTGGCGTTCTTTTTGTTGAACAACTACACATGCATGCTACCTTTATCATATAAAATAATGATGGCCTCAATTAATACTAATTACTACTCCAAAGTTTCACAAATCCCTTTTTAATCATCTTTGGGTTTAACTGATTTACTCTAAACCCCTCTGACTGCCAAAAAATTAACATTTCATTAGACAAATCATAACCTACTCTCTATTCTCCAAAATCCAACCCATCTGGAAATATTCTACATCATCAAATGTCAGACTTGCACAGTATAATGGAAAACTATTTTTATTTAAAAACTGCACATACATACACATAGAGAGTGTGATACAGCTATACTTATAGATGGAGATCTAGAAATATCACCACACCCACATCCCACCCACCCCTCACTACACTCCAGAAGATGTCCAGTGCCTTCACCAGTTACCATCTTACTTCTTCCTCACTCTTTGCAAATCTTCTCTCTCCCTTCCAAACATCCATCACAGATTAATTTACCTCTACTGTCAGAAATGTAAACCATCAGCAGCTTGTTATATTGAAGAGGTTAAATGAAACTTTTGACATGACTTGTGTTTAAAATCCATCTTTAGCTGATGGCATGTCATCAGCTAGAAAATGTGTAATCAGGAGAGCAGACCTGAAAGTCTGAAAAGTCAGAGAATGCAGAGTTCTGCTGGAGGCTTTTCTTTCCTCTCTCTCCCTTTTTTTTTCTTTAATTTAACAAGTTCTAAAATATATTTTCTATTTTTGGCTTCAAGTGTGGCTATGGTCTGAACAGTGACTGTGTAAAAATGGCACCTTCCTACTCAAAAGATCTGCTCCCTCTATGCATTCTGAGAAAAAAAAATTAAAAAAAATAAAGCTACTTCAGAAAAACTCTGGGCCTGATCTCCAGATAGATAATCAAGGCATGGGAGTGCAACATCAGTTCAAGACCTGCCTCTGTGGTTTTCCTGCTCTGTAATTTGTTAGGCTCACATAAACAATACACATACAAAATACATGCCTATAGTTTAGTCTTGCTGTAAATTGCCATTTTGTCTTTTTTTTTGTTGGTTTTGTCTCTTTAAAAGTTCCTGTTGTGCAGCTGTCAGCAGGATGGGACAATTACAACACAGATCCACATCTTGTTCACACACATCCAGCACTGCATACCAGTCCAAGGAGCATCTCTTGTGCCTTCCAGCACCCGAAGTGCTCACACTCATGTAGATATAGGGATTTTACACAAATTCTGCTTGAGAACTTATTCCTGCACATGTATCTTGGCTGGGCCTTTATGCCCCAAATGCCTATCTCAGATCAGTCTTCCTGACAACTATTGAAGTGCAAATGGTGGTGAACTTGTCTACTTTTAGATCATTGTCCAAACCGTAAAGCATGAACTCTTTGCTCCCTCAGCATCAACACCCTTCTTCATCCCTCACACTGATAATATCACACATGAAGAAAGATAATTCACCCAGGCCACTGCAGGCACACAGAGACTAGTTATCTTCTTTACCCTGAGTGTGCAAAGTCACTTATTTTAGTTCGGTTCACAGTGGTTCTTATGAAGATACTGAGGACCCTGTTTCACAGCCAGTAGTGCAACAAGTATATGGGCTCAGACTCACAGGACACCAGCTCCACACATCTCCCTTCTCCAGGAGCTCACCCTGCAAGATTTTTAATGAACCAGCAAGACACAGCAACCACAGAATACTAGAAGACTTATTCCCATTGATTCCCAGACTACAGTCATAATTTAACTCTTCTACCACCTCCTCCTCCCTGACCCCATTGGCTCACAGTCGAATCACCCCTAATTTATCCCTTGACCTGTGAAGTGCAGATTTAGGATGTCCAGCCCTTGTTTGATATTATATGCATGTTCTGATCTGTTTGGTGCTTTTTCATGCTTTCTGACTCACTTTTATCCATAGTACTTTCATTCCCCACTAAATTACCCCAAAGCATTTCATTAAAATATCTCATCATCAGAGGTATTATTCTCCACTTTCTACTTCTTTTACCTTGTGAGGATTGATTAAATCAGCATGATGGTAGTTGAGCAGTGTTTAGGACTCAGTGTGACCACATCTGATTTGTTCATAAAGGATTTTCCTTTCTCTGGATGCCTGAGGGGTGCAACTTGATGTTCACTTATTAGTGCCTTTTCTATTTAGAGAATCAGTTACTAAAATTATTCCAGGTTAGTTTGTTTAATCAAAGGCACCAGATAAAATTAACACAATATTGACAGAAAGAGAACTTTAAACTCTGCAGCTGTGCCAGTATTAGGCGCTCACAGGTAATTCTTGCAGTCTCGTTGCAACTTGTGGCAAACTTGGGATAATAATACCTTAATAATAATAATACCTTAAATTTATACAGCAGTTGTTCTCCAGAACTATCCAAAGGCATTTTAGTGACTATATATAGTCATTACTTCACCTACCACCAAACTGTGGCTACCTTAAGGATAGAACAAAACACTCGCTTTCAGCTCTCTGCATCTTTTAAAGTGGGATTGGAAAGTAAAAAGAAATTCTCCATCATTTCAGGTGAGCAGTTAAGTACACAGGGGGTTGATCTCCAGGACAGCACACCCTGGTCTTGGTCAGTGTTTCCATACCTGGCTAGATGTCCCAAGTGTCTGGGATTACTGTGTTTTCTATGTACCTAAAATTCCAGCTGCCTCTCTTAGTGGAGATGTCTCAACCTGCAGCAAAACCATGAAGTGAGGATAGTGCCCAGAGAACTAAATTACACCTCAAAACCCTTAGAATTAATGTCTTTTCCACCTTGTCAGCCCACAAAGCCATGGCTTCCTGGTATTTGCAATTCCAAATTTTCTGTGTGTTCAGTTATTTTCATGATAATTTGCACCAGAATTTGAGCCTTTCACCATGTGCTTGTCACTAACTGCCTTGCTGATAAAAGTGGGAAGATTTCATCTTGTTCCTAAGTCCCCGCTTGCAAAAATACCTCTTTTTCTGCATGCAAACAGCAGAATTTGTTGAGTGAGAAGCTTTATTTCTACATGTGCTCTCTCTCTCTCCCGCCCGCCACAGTCCCTACATGGCTACTCGGTTTCTTGGCTACAGCAGCCACCAGCAAGTTAACAACATGTCCCCCTACATGCTTGGCGAGGCTCCACAACGTATCTGCTGGCCCATTCTCTTGCTTGAGAAATGCTAAATAGCATTGCTGGCATTTACAAGTCTCATGGCTGCGATGCCATCGGCCCAGACACTCCTCCTTCCCTTCCCTTCGGGTACCCAAGCAGCAGCAGCAGCCAAGGAGGGTCGTGCCCCCCCTTCATGTGGTAATTCCAGCCCTGGGATTGAATGACCCTGCTTGCTGGAGGCCTGTTCCTGGAGCCAGTGGTCTGCAGAGTAGAAGGGTGGCCTGTGGTGGAGAGACCTGCAGCAAAAATATGGGATGTGCCATGATCTGGAGCACTTGCAAATGGTGATCTGCCACAAGAAACTGCTTCAGCTATATGATCTTTCTTCAGAAATAAACTCTTTACACCAGCTAAATGCTGCTTCTGGCCACAGTGGAAGCATTTATCCTCTCTGGAGAGGTGCAACATGCTCCAGGGACATGGCAAGAACCTGGGACCAGATGACCCAGCTGTTCCTAACAGGTGCAATGGTGTCACACCACAAGCTGGTCCTTATAAAATTCCCAGTTCCTATTGTCTCTCCACAACGAGAAGGTCTTGCTGCCTAAACCTTAATCCCATTTGGATGTGGGCAACCAAAGGAGCTGGAGCAAGGCCATATTTAGCCTTTTATGGTTAGGCTGAACCAGAGAATAGCATACTTAAGGCATCTTTCCCCACAAGTGAGGCACATGCAATTAGATGACGGCAACACCATTACAACATTGGGAAAATGCTTGATTGCCATTCTCACACCTGTTGGAGCAAAGCCTCTATGAGATATTTACATGTAGTTTATCAAAACAAAGCCCTAAGCATGTGCACAGTACCCTTGGGAGACACTGCTGGCACCAGTTAAGGCGATGGCTGCATCTGTAATATGCTGTTTTCACACTTTGTGTTCTGTAGACTGTGTGAGGTGGCACCAGACACTGGTGGCATTCGGTCCCACAGAGCTGCTATGAACGTGTTGGGGCACCTGATGTTGGCAGCGAGCTTTGAGTGTCACTAGCACTACCTCTGAACAGAGAGAGACCTGTATGATTAACTCTTAAAGGAAAGCTGCATTGTGCTCAAAGGTAATTTTACTCTGGCATTGATTTGAGGTGCAATTTGAAATTCATGACAATCTATGTAAATGTGCTTGTGACACTGAAGAGACACACGGTGCGGATTATGCGTGACATCTTAAGAGCACACAGATTTTTTCATAAATACTTATACAGTGTCTGCCTTTTAGACATCCTGGATGTTCTCTGCTCTCAGGTTACATCCATCACATTTAAAATAACCCTCATGATTATATCAATACAAAAGAATTTAGTTCGGCTTCTAATTCTATCTGCAGATTTAATAATCTTCTCGGTGTAAATGTAACAGAGAATAAGATATTTAAGGGTCACAGGTACTGATCGTCCATCTTTTAAAGTGGGAAATATAAGAGGAAATGGAAACAGTGAGGAGGGGAAAGGAAGCGCAGGAGAAAGGAGGAGAAAGCACCACACCCTCCTCAATCTTAACTTTCGCTAGGCATTGATGAGGTTGCTTGACCACAAACAGGACAGTGGTGGTATTCTGCTGTTTCTTAACACAGTTCAATCTCTCAAATATTAATAAAACACCCATGAAGGGTTAGGGACTGACACTGATGTCCTAATGCAGACAGTGTGCTGACACTCTAAATAACCTTAAAGGGGTTAAATCTAAAACGAGTTACAGAAAGGGGTTCTTTCATGAGTGAGATAAATATGACTAACACACTTTTACTAGAGACAGTTAAAAATAAAACCTTAAAGAAGAAAAACCCGCATTCATTTTACACGACAGACACTATTATTTCTAGATATTTCAGATTCATTTGCAAGTTAGGAAAATTGCGGCTGGGAAAAAAAAAATGTCAGCAATCTCATTTACAAGCAGAAATTCTACTGTGTTGAGTCATAAACTGCCCCCTTGCCTCAGCCAGATTCTGCTCCGGAGTCAAATCTCTCCCTGCGCTCTTTCCTCACCTCATTTAGCAGCGGGGATATCTTTTGGATTAATTAGAGCAATCCTCTCGTTCAGTAAGGGCCGATTGTTTTCTGGTCGGCCCTTCTGCATAGTAGTTTTCTCCGACCCACACAAGGGCTGGTCATGTTTTTATGCGCAGTTCCCGCAGCCGTGCGCGGGGTGCGCTCCCCGCCGCTCTGCACCGACCGCCGGGGCCGGCAGAGGGCAGCCAAGCAGGAGTAATCCCAGCCGAGCAGGGAGACTGGCTCCAGGTATTCTCAGATCAAACAATTGGCCTCTAAACATTTTTTTTTCTATCCCACTCCTCCTTTTTCCCCCTCCCCTCCCTCGTTCCTACACGCGCATCCTTGGCAGGGCAGGCTGTTTCCTTAACCAGCTCTCTGCACCTGAAGAAGAGGTGCTGGCTGCACTGGCCAGATAAATGATGAGATATTTAAAAGACACGCNAAAAAAACCCAAAAAACACCCACCCTGAAAGGGCGACCACCGGAGTGGCAACCGGTGTTTGCACAAGCTTCCAGTCCTACTGTGTGATCTCGTTCTAAGGAACAGCAGGAATAAAGTCGTGCTTTTTATCTTCAAATTACAACAGCAAACAAAGGAGGAAACGTGTTTTTGCAGCGGAAGAACTGTTAGTTAAATCCTCACAGGAGGGATAAGAGCTGGGGCTCAATCTTGAAAACACTCGTGCACAGAAAGGCTGAGGCTTCTTTGACTATCCTTCATGAAGTTACATGTGGATACACTTCTACAGATACTTATAAACAAACATACTTATAAAAATATATATATGCATACAAAATTTCTTAATTCTACTTACTAAGTAGAAAATTCTAATCTATGTGTGCATTTATATATATTTGTATAGATACTTTTAAGCATTTTTTTTCCTTTTATAAAGAAAAGTCGTATTTGAAATAGAATTTTAACCATTCAGAAATGAATGTGATGTACACAACAGCAAAATAACACTAAAACATCACCTATCTTAGGGAAAAGCATTCAGGAAATTGACTCGCAGGAAGTCACAGGAATCAAGATGAAAGGCTCTCTATGTACTGAGAATGATCAACATAGTTAGGAGGAGTCAGGGTGTCTTCCAACATATTTTACTTGAATGGGATGACTGCTTATGAAAGTCTCTTACTCTCCTCTTCAGCTAGAAAATACAAAAAGTAAAAAAGGAAAAAAAAAATCTTAGTTTGAGCAACCAAAATCATTAAACCTCGATCAAAATGTTCACTTTAAGCTGGACATTTTACACTCTCCCCACCACAGTTTCCTCCTGCTGCCAAACGAGGAGAGCATGGAAGGTACAACAGAGATCTCCTGTTCTTCAAAGCCAGGTCCTTCTCCCCTTCCTCACCATCCCCAGCCAGTGAAGGAGAGCCAGGATGTGCCCCATGAGGAGCTGCCCTGGTCTGAGTACAAACAAACCCTCACCTCTTCCTGAGCTTTCTGCTGTCCACGCTTCTGGCCCTGTGGTTTAATCACATAATTATTTTCTTTAGACAACCTAGCGCAGTCCTTGGCTCTACTCTGGGTGTGTTTGAAGGTGTTTGAAGGCACAAGGGTTCCTTGGGAACAAGACCTTACTTCTAACCCTGTTTTAAAGTGTCACCTATAGAGACAGATAAATTGAGGCAATCCACGACCTCCCTGGGACACAGCGGCCAGAGGGAAGGACCCCCACACACACCGCTCCAGCATCCAGAGCAGCAGAGTCGGGCCATCATCACCCCTCAAAGTGCCAGCTGTGGATGTGGCCCTGATCTTGCAACACCACAAAGTTATTCCAAATTTTGGCTGATTTTGCAAATAATATCTCTTAATTTTAGGTTATTTTACAGGTCCATCACTAGGTGTGCATCCCTTTATCAACTCACAGAGGACGGTGGTTGTTTTCTCTTTTTCACAGAAAGCTCTAAGCAGCAAGCAAAGCTACTGTCAAAAGAATGCTTTTACTGCAGTGGAAATAATCAGTGCAATGGTAGTTTTTAAAACATGCTCCTAAAGTGCTTGGAACATTAAACAATTATTTATGAACACTTGAAACATTAGCTGTTCCACTTGAAACCATCGGCAGGGCTTTAATAACAGCCCAAGCAATGCTCTGGAAGCAACACCAAGGACTCTCACTAGTCACAACCCCTTTATTTCATTTTTAAAGCTGCTGTTACTGTGTACCAAAATTAAAAGGTTTATCACTATGATTAAAACAATCTCATCACCAGTATGAGCATCTATTCCCTTCAGTGCTCCACTGAGACATTCTACTCACTTTTTGACTGTTTGGCATGGCTTTGCTTTTCTCTGCTTCTTCCTAAAACAAGTTATTCTGGTGGAAAGCTTGTCTGGGGCACTGCCTGCCCTCTCTCCCAGGATTTCGGTGGATTTTCATATCAAGGAGGCTAATTGACACCAGGTTAAATAGATTTCCTAATCAGGATTGAAAACTCTTTGATAATGCAAGTACCCTAAACTTATATTAAAATAAAAATAAAACTCCTTCTGGTAAGAAAGGGAAAGGGGAATTCAATGACAGATTTCTCAATGACAGGAAAGACTGCTTTTACTGAAGTTTTCAGGTGTGCTTGTTCCTGCAGTCCACTTTGCCCATGGAAACAAAACACAAAGCAAAAGCCCATTATATGGGGCGCAGCACAGGAACATGGTCCCATCCCCAGGAAGTGAAGGGAAAGGAAGAGATTTCCCATTTTACAGTCAGGAAAGGGAGGTACAGAGAGGCTGAGACCCAGGTAGGGAGGTGGTGGGTGCCTGTCCCCTGGAGGGGAAACCCAGTACTTCAGCAATATACCTGTGCTCCTTGTCTGGTACTTCCAAGAAAAACACAATCCAAAATCCAGCTCTTTCAGTATCCAGAGTTCTAAACCTGCCCTACACAAAGACCAAGGAGGGAGGCATTTCACAATGCCATTTTAAATTTAGACATCTGTTTTAGATAAACAGTTTTTATCCAGGATGTGAGGAAGGTGTGGCCCTGCTCCTGGACTTGGGAGAACAGTCTACATCGCTCTGCTCTAGCCAGGGACCAAGCAGGGCTCCTTTGTCATTCTTCATCTTGTGGTTATGATGTTGCTGGCAATTAGATTTTGTTAATTTATGTTTGCACAGAGAGAGATGGAGGCAGGCAGAGGGCAGGAAGGTGTTTCCCACTTTGAAAATAAGTATGATGGCTCTGCATTGAAAGAATCAAGCAGTGGTCACTTGACCATGTGTGTTAAAACCAAGCCTATCCAAAAATGCCACATTCCACTTGGTCTAAGGAAAAGCACGCAGCATGGTGTTAAGAAATAACTGAGGCAGAAAAACAGCATAAAGAATCTGAAAGACATGAATGCCTGAGGAAATGCAGATTTTGGGGAATCTGTGAGTAAACAGGCATATGACTGACTGAGCCAAAATATATACAGGATTTCACAATATTTAAATCATGTATCTTTGTGTTCTTAAAAATAAATTAAAACTATACCACTGCTTACACATGGGGAACTGACGCACACCGGGTGCTACTAAACCTGCAGCCAGTGGCCTCATCCTGCAGCCTCCACATCAGCAGGGCTGAGAGCCTGTGCGCAGCCCTCAGGACCCTCACACCATCCCCAACGGGAGCAGGGGCAAACCAGCGGTGAGTGGTTTTAATCTCTCACATGAAGAGTCCTAACAGCGTTTGAGAATCACACAACAGAACGTGCATTATCTGTGGTGGACCCCGTGCCCTCTTTTTAAGGTGGCTGTTAACTTGGGAAAGGTACTGTGCCAAAGGAGCGGAAAAACGATTTGATCACATTCAGTGATATTGCTAGGAGCAACAGGGAAAGACATTTGAAAAAGTGGCTTGCAGTCATTTATATACCTCTTTCCACATGTTAACCATTTTTACTTTCAATAACCATGCATCAGCGCTCTTGCTGCATTACCTTATAACTCCTTTTCTTCTTTATGGTCCTTTGTGGGCACATTTTCACCTGCTTAAATCTCTGAATATCTACTAGGAAAAAAATGTGAGACATACACACAGGTACTCTGTCCTGCGTTATAAATATATGAGGGACATACAAATGTCATCACAGCCCTCAAATGCAGCTTCGCTCGTTCCTGCTACAGAAACATGTTGTTACTTGCTAGAAGTGCACCAGTCAGAATCTGGGAGGGTTCCTAGGACTGGTGCTCCCCTCTCATCCAGCTAATTTCTTACTCAGAGCACGTTGATATTATTAAAAGACCTATTCTTCCCTTTACAACTGTTTGCTACTCTTAAAGATATGTAGAGTCTGCTTTGCTTGTATTGACAAAGGGAGAGAATTATCTTGTTGCAACACCAAAGTGGAAATCTTGGATTGACAAAGCTACCAACAACTTCTGAAAATTTACCAGAATTTTGGCCATCTAGATCAAGAGCAATATTCTCATAAACCATTTTCAAACAAAAGACAGCTACCCATGTTTCCTCTCTCTTTCTAATTTCAATCCGTTCTCTCCCCTCTAAACCCCTGTCATCTCCTGGAGGTGCTGGACCCCACTCATCTTGCTTATCCCTGTCACAATTATATTAATAACAGAAGTCTCTGCAAAACCTCTCAGGCTTCAAATCACCTGCCATTATTCTTGCTGACTTGGAAGAGATTTTGGATCCTTCCTGAATTATATTTTGAGAAAGATGTTGACCCTTTTCTAGACACCTGTGACCACCATGTGCTCAGGAGGGCTCAGCATCTGGAAAGGTTGGCTCTTTGGGAGTCTGGCTGCAACTGCCACACTGAGAATGCTGGCCTTGACTCTTGTGATAATCCCTACCCCAGCTTTAGAGATGGAAAACAAAATGGGTAAATCTGAAATAGGTTTGGATTCAAAAGGCAGCTTGCAGGTGGTGTAGGACTCCTGTCAGGTGCCTCTAAGCTCCCTAGTAGATAGGTCTTACACAGGAGTAAGTCTGAAGTTCTGAGTTTGAAGATACTCCTTCACTCATGGTAACAGCACACTTCATTTCCAGGATGTCTCTCCAGTCACATTATTACACTGGGTAGAAACCATGCTTTAGATTTCAGCAGGATTTGGGGAAAACACACTGTAACAAGGGGCTGGATTCTTTACCATTTTCTGTGTCCTTGCTGATGCAACTGCTGCAAGCAGATGAAGATGGGAAATCCTTGCACCTATGAGCAGCCCAGTAAGAAGAGCTGAGATCTCTGCAGATTGGTTGAAAATGTTGGGTAAAGCTTTGGTAAAGCATCTAACACAGCAGCCAGAACTACCTTCTGTCTACTCATATTCCTTGTCCTTAACACTGCCTTCAGGAGATTTTCCAAGAGGAATGGACTGAAAATGCATATGAATGGCTGTGCAGAGAATAGATCTATCAATTATTTCATTTGTAGTCCAGAAATATCAAAAAGCTCTGCAATTCCAAATATTGACATACAATCTTAGATCCAGGGAACTTGCCGCTTAGAACTGAATGTATGTAGCAAAGAAAAGGAATGAATAAGATGCACAGGGTGAAGACGTTTGGAATACATTTAAATTAATCTATCATATTTTAGGACCCCAAGCTCTAGCTATGGTTCATCTCTTTTCCAGTTATTGATCAAGTTGTAACTTACTAGTTCTTTATGAAGGAGGCAAGACCAGTATATTACTATATACGTTTGAGAAATCAAAATATCACCAGCATATGAAGTAGTTGGATTTCCAGTTATGAAACATGCGTTTGACTCCTAAGAATGCTGGAGGCTGAATAAAGGTTAAAAACTCAGAAATAATATTGTTCCTGCAACTTTTGCAAAAATCTTTGAGAGATGAATTTAGCAATATGTGGCTTTTAATGGTGTTACATTAAACAGCAGGATTTCCATATGGCGTGAATCTGCTGAATTGTATCGAAGATGGGGATTTTGTTCCAAATTTCTATGGCATTCTGTGATTGTGTCATTAGATACCCGCAAGCCTTTGCTACAATGAAGAGTACAGAATGTGCCAAGTAAAACAATCTTGAGTGTGCCTTCCAAGGGAAAATACTGAGACTAACGTTTAAAATTCCCTAGCCCCATTTTCTTTGTAATGCAGCGAGTTCTTTTTGTTAGAAAAGGGTTAAATGGAAATGTGTCATTTTCATAATAATAATGTGTTTTATATTGAAATTTGTTCTTCGCGTCTTTTCTTTTCAGTATAAGTGTTGGTGTGTATGAGTGATATGAGGATAAGTTTGTGAGGGCAATTACCCATTATTGTTGAGTAGCTGAGTAGTCCCCTGAGCAAACTCATGCATAATTTGTTTGTTCATAAGATACTGTAGAGCTGAGGCTGCAGTATCTTCTATGCCACAGCTTATGGGAAAATGGAAGCTTTTTCCCACTACTCTGCTTTTCTTACCCTATTGTTTGAACTCTGATCATCCTTCTTGCCCCTCTATTATGGGCACCTTCACTGAATAGGAATCGCATATCAAGTGGGCGAGGGTCAGAAATACATCATAGAAAAGGGGAAACAGTGAATTCCTTTTACAAGATTCATTATGATAATCATGTCCAAATACATTATTAGAAGCATTAAAGAAATCCTTTTCTAATTTATTTTTGTGCCTCTTACTATCTGCATATCCCTGTTATCTGGGAGAAACAGCGTGGTCTGCAAAGTTGAGGTTACAAACGTGCAGTGGTCTCGGGATAGACAGGAGTGGAGTGAGATACAACTTCAGTGTTAAACAATTTTCCACATTTTAAAAAATTCTAATCTTTTCTTACATGGTTTTCCCCTCTTACAGATCTTTCTTCCCTTATCTGTGAGAGGACTTGCCCTTTTCCTCAGGTAGCAGCATCCCTATTACCTCTTTCCCTTGCACACACTAGAGCAGTGATTTCTTGCTTTACTGATCAGCATTTGTGTAGCTTCACCCTGAAGAAGCCCCACAATTTAAATGTTGCTGTTTGCAGCCCTTCTTCTCTAAAGAGCTGCACACATTTAACATCAGGCTGTCTGGGCAATGTATTTTGTTATTAAAATTGCTGTAATAGGAATGTGAACATTTCAAAGTGATTCAGAGGTGCACTAAGACAACTCTATGCCTGGAATTGTAAGGATTTTCCTCCCACCTTTTTTTGGTTTTAAGCCTATGCTGAGCCACAAGGAGGGAGGCAGGCTGATAAACAACTAATCTGTAGTAGGAGATAAAGGTATTTGCATCGAAACACCACTTTCTTACATGGTTTAGTATTTACTCTTAGCCAGAAAACATTTATTTTTGCACAGGGGATCACAATTTTTTTCCTCAGTAATCACTCAGAACTTGGAAGCAGCACGAGAAGCAGCAACTGAGACATACCAAACTGTGTGCCTATTTGGCATTGCTGGCTTGACATATTTTGGAAACTTCTCGTTTAGGATGCAGACATTTAAAGGGTTTCTACCAATACTGCTAAGAGATGACATATAAGAAACATACCTACAGTTCCTTGAGTACATGGCACTAATTCTGTAACTGATTTTGAGTAAATTTCCACAAAAGATAAGCATTACAAACCAGCAGAAAACTTAACCCTAGCTTTATCCTTCTTTAGGATCAGCACTACACCAACACAAAACACTAGACAATCCCAGCATTATATTTTCCTATTTGGACAAAGCATTATTATCTACAATGCATGATATTTATGTTCCACCTGTACCAAACACACTCTTTATCATGGCAAAATGCTTCTTTCTGAAAGTAGTAATATAAATGGGAGGATGAAATATGGATACCAGATGTGAAAATTATATATTTTCAATTTTTTTAAATAAGACAAGTGGTTGGGGAAGATCTTGATTTCTTCTTTAGATACTTCCCATGTATTCTCTCTTATTGGTAAAGTAGATCAGAATTTAGTTGAAGCATATTCATAGGATCCCTAACATAATTTGCATTAAATCTAAATGTTTCAATTTGGAAGAAATGCTGGACCAACATGTGTATCTGTCCTTATGTACCTCTCCTTGGGGAATTCCAGCATAAGGCATCAGTCAAAGCAGCTCCCAAACTCACTCATACCTGAACAGAATGAGCTGAAAATTGAACAACATAATTCCGTATAAGAAAGAAAAAAAACCCACAAAATGCTTGAATTCAGTTATGAGTCTCTGCTTGTAACTTATGAAGATACACTATCTTGATTTTAGCTGCAGGCACATTAAATACTCCAGGAAATTCTAGTGTAGGACTCTCAGACTCACTTGTTTCTGATGAAGTTTCAGAATAAATACTTTTGGAATTCAGGTTGATTTAAATGACAAAGCCTGTCATTAATTTTGGTACAAACTTTGGATGAGCCCTCCAAGACTTTATGACACCTTCCTTCACGCATGGAACTCTGCCACCAGTGCTTTTATCTCCTCTTTTGCTCTGGCTGGTGTTATTAGTATCAGAAATGCTGTTTGGATGGAAAGAGGAAATGGAGGTATAGCTAATTTCTTAAAAGGTGGGGCCATTAATCGTGTCAGAAGAATATTTGAATCCCAAGGAAGTAGCTACTCTCAAGCTGGTGGCTGTCAGTTATAGATGAGCCTGAACACATGGTTTCTGAAGCCAGTGGATGACTGCAAAGCCCTCAGTGCAAGGTGAAGGCACTGTCTTTGTGAAAAGGATTTAAAAAAAGATAAAATGCATTTAAAAAATTATCCTGGGAATACATGGCATGGCCAGTACTGCTGTAAGAGCAGCCTATACTGGAGAAGACTTTTATCACCATAAATAGGGAGGAAAGTGGTTAAGAATGTAATAGATTGTAGAAGAAAGCAGGTTAAAGAAAGGTATCAGGGATAGGATGATCTCCTAGGGTTAGGACAGCCTGCCTGTGGCCCAAGAACTGCCCCTTCTCTGAGTCTCTGCATCAGCTGACCATGGGATGTCAATATCAAATGCAAACGTAACTGGGTGAGAAAATATTTATAAAACACATTGTTTACTTATAATGAGGCAACTTCTGCCAACAGCTAAGAGATCCTCTAAGAACACAAGCAAGGAACAGGGAAAGGGTGGGACAAACAGGCCTTAAACAGATAATTAACTACTAAGAAAATGTGCATTTTTTTTTCCCTAGCATACTCTGGTGACCCTAAAAAATGATTCTGGGAAGGGACTGGCCTTCACAAAAAGAGACAGACAAAGATGTGTACTACACTTTGTGTCTCCCATGTCCGTGGCTCTCTAGGGCTTTGTATGACTCAGGACAGCCAAATTTAGTGGCAGTAAGAACAAACCCTGAGGTGCATGATACCTTTCCTGCTGTTCACTGTCCTGTCAGCTTTTCTTTTTGCTCTCACACAGCTTTCATTTAAACAAACTAAATACTCAACAGCCTGAAAATAGACAAAATACTAATTAGAATAGCCTGGGGTCTCTGTAGGTGATTTACACAGATCCCTCACCATGAAAATGCCAAAATAAGGGAGCGACCCTGTATTCTCAAGGTCCTTAGCTGGTAGCTGCTACTTTCAATACCACATCTTAGTTCTAAATCATTGTTCATTACTAGAATTTTTAGTATATTAGTGTATTTTTATCATCATGAGACAGAGTGAAAGGAACATGCTCAAAAACCATACCAGCAAGAAGAGGGGAAAAGAAAAATGTTTAGATCACATCATTTAAAGCCGTATCTAAAGACTAGAAATTTCTGTGCAATGACTATGTGGGTAAAGCAGCAACAGTTACACCCTGACGTGTAAGATGCAGTATCTGAAAACTTGAAAGTAATTCTTGATGTCCAAGACAGTTCTATTCCTCAGCAAGAACTCCTAAGAGCTGAGAAGACACTGGGGAATCACTTGGAAAATATGACTTGCAGTTAAGCCCTTGATCAATCAGTGTAGTGAAAGTAGCAGTATCACTCTTCCGAAGTTAATTAGACACTAAGAGTAATACTCTAGAAAGCTTTGAGAGCAGATTGTGTAAAGACAGTTCCCCATATAAATCATTACTATACCTCAGCTCTGAATTTCCATTAATTATTAAACCTTTCTAGGCAAGCTAAGCAGATATTTCAAGATGCATATTTCAGAAATTTCCACATGTTAAAAATTAAGTACTATCAAACAGGCTGGGCCAGGCAGTGAGAGACTTTGGAGCTCCCCATGGCAATGTCCTCACGTCAGTCACCACCATCTCTGAGGGATGATCAGGCTACACACAGACTAGGACCTGGTCAGGTCCTGCTGTGCATGTCACTGGCCCATCCAGCAATGGGTTTGGGTCTCTTTACCCTGTGTTTGTGACAGACCTGGTAAGACAGGTGTATCTGAGGATGTCCAGAAGTGCTCCTGGGTTCCAACGTGTGCTTTGGGTCAGCAGGGTTTTAGTCTGTGACAGACTAAAGGAGATGGAGGTGTGAAATAAAGGAGCAAGCCAATGGGGATGGCCTGTGTGAAGAATCAAGGTCTACCTAGACTCTAGGAATGAGGTTCATTCTTCAAGTTTGCCTGTGGTGTTTTCCTTGGTTTTGTGATCAGACACGGAAAGAAACAGATCTGGACCAAAGACATAGTTTGAACAAACCCTTCTGGCATTCTCAGATATGGAGAGCAGTCAGACGTTACTGATCCACAGCTTTGTTTTGGAGTTTAAGTAGAAACAAAGATTCATTAACGTGCCCTGGTCTGGGATGACAGAATTAAGTCCTCTCTAAGTCCAACTTCCAAACAAAGTATTAGGAGCAGGGGTCTTGCCGTTTTTACTTAGATTCCCAGTATTTCCAGCTAAGACTATGAATAGTATGGATTAAAATATTCTGAAATAGATCTGCATCCTGTGTAGGTATCTCTCATACTCCTGCAGTTGAATAAAACAAGAAAATCAAGGGGGTTTTAGTCATTGTGAACTTGTGGGAAGATAATTCCCCCATTCCATTTGGTGGGTTTTTTCTTTACTAAACACAAGAGTTGTTAACTTTATTTGCAAATAGCAGGTAGGCTTGTATTTTTTGTTGGAACAGAAAATAGGAAAAGATCAGCAATGAAAATATTCCAAGGAGCTGGAGGGAATGGCAGCGTTTGGATTTGCGTGCAAAGCTTTCAACATGATGAAATGTACCCAAATAAAGTGTCGCAATTTTCGATTATTCAAATCAAGATACTGCAATATTTTTGGACACTCAAGGCCTTGAGCTGTTTATTTATTCATTTTCTTTCTTTACTGCCTTTGTCCCCTGAGAAACCTAACAACTGAAATATAGCAACAGTGCAGAATATTTATTGGAGAATACAGGCACTTAACAGGATTGCAAAATTCCAAGTTCTCAAGAAGGAAAAGCAATTGGCATTAAAACAAAAGCTGCTGCTACTGTACAACTTTTGTGTGTTACAGATAAAAGACATCTTTTGCTTTCAAGAAGAAAACTAAACACAGTTTTAGAATGCTTGTCATCCAAGCTGCACAGCAGAAGGAGACCTTTGCAAAAATACTTAAATCCTATGTTTTACCACCTAGGTAGTATTTGAAAATAGAGTCACTGTAGGATTAGCTAACAACTAACGACTACTAAGGTAGCAAACCAGTGGTGAAAATAGAACAGCCACGGTGAGTGGTTTGAAATGCTGCAGGCAATGACATCAACCGTATTTTCAATTGCAGTTTTGGCAAGGATAGATGGCGTTTTACCAGAGACCCAAGATAAGGAGCTGACTGCTCCCCAGAACTTGGTGGATACCTGTCTGGCCAGAAAGATGCTGCCTAATATGAGAACTGCAGTTAAAAGAAACATGGCCATGGGTACAGAGGGCTGGGCTGACCTCTGGGAGGGCAGGAGAGCAGGGGGTGAAAGGGTGTCCCCAGGAAGGCAGAGAGTCTCTGTGCTGGGATCTCACAGACAAGCTGTTCTCCTCAAAGGAGATTTCACTCACTCACATTTGACAGACTTATTTTTCAGAACAGCCAAATATCTCCTGCAATTCACACGTTCTGCAAAGTATGTGAAGTATTTGAAAAACTCTGGGTCCCTGTCCTCAGACTTTCCATGGTAGGACAAGCTGCCCTGCACAAATCTTTGCCTGAACCCAAGACATGGCCTGAAATAAAAATTAGTAGTTTCAATCATATGATCACCTAATATGTTAATGAATGAGGGAGTAGAAATAAGGTTGCCTGAGCAACCTCAGTTCTGGCATTGCTTAATATCAGAGTGTATGGCTAAGCAACAGGAATAATTTTCTTTTACTACTCAGTGGGTTTCTTGGACAAATCTAGAGAGCACATTGACTGCTTACACTCCAGGAGTAAGGATTCAAACATATCCATTTCACTCCCACTATCTCTGCAGACACAGAAAGGATCATCCCAACTTAGGGTCTGGGGTTTTCCACAGGGCAAAATAGCCCATCCAAGGTGCTGCCTCAACTTGCACCGGGGCAAGTTGTTCCCCAGAATAGCTCTAAACCACATTTCCACTGTGCTCTGCCCTCCCCTGGTTTCTCTCACCAGGAGCCAACCAAACCTCAAAGAGGATCAGAAGAGTCTTGGCCTAAGAGAGACAAGTTGAAACTCCAGGGTAAATTTTAGTCTCCTCTGTGGCACTGTTAGGACTGTTGACAATTTGTTATCAGGTCTAGGGTTGATTGCAGATATAATTTTGCTCTATTCTCATCTGCATACTTTCTATATATAGCACTACTTTTTTTTTTTCCTTGCCTTCCAGCAACTTCAACAAATTCTTTTCAAGCTCAGGATAGAAAGAAATGCTGTGCTCAAAACAAAACAGGAAAAAAAGAGCCTGTTTCAAGTGAAAACACGAACTTGATACCATTTCACCTGTGGCACACCTTCCCCCGCCTCCTCCAGCCTGTTAAGCATTGGGAAGATTTTGATACTTAAAAATACAATGAATACTTACAAATAACTAAAGTCTGTGATTGGTTTTGAACTATCATGGTACATTGAATCAGACAACTCTTCTCTTTCATCTACAGTCCAGAGAACTGCACTTTTTTCCTGAAATTCTATAGGATTTGAAAAGAAACGGTCCCAGTTTAGAGTGACAGTGCTCCAAACAGTCCTTGTGTTTTCCATTAATTTTCAGTTGTATTGGTATTCTGTTCCAATTAGCCTCTGTTAGTGCTTCAAAGCTCTATCTTATCTGCAGATAACATCAAAGATGAGAGCCTCCAGTTTTAAATTTGGTTTGTAGTTATTTTAAAGATACAAAGGCATAATTTGTGAATAGCTGATCAAATAGAATAAATACTTCTTTGTTTTGGCTCCAAAAGGGCCAGAAAACTACTTTTCTTTTTGAAGTTCAATTTCATTTAGACATCAGGCCTTATTTTCAGGGTGCTGAACTCACAGAGCTCACGTTTTCTTCAGCTGTAGTTGCATGTGCTCAGGCAGAAAACATATTTCCTCTTACACAAAACTTTGAGGCGTCACAATTTTTCTCATTTCAAATAATCATAGAATGATTTGAGTCAGAAGGAACCTTAGAGATGATCTGGTTCAAAGCCCTCTTCCATGACCAGCGACACCTTCCACTAGACCAGGTTACTCAGAACTCCATCCAACCAGGCCCTGAACACTTCCAGGCCAACATTTCACCAGTTCAAATCCCAAATTTTTACAAAATATCTGATAGAAGCATTAGCAAGGAAGATCCCAGGTAATCCCCATGACCACCAACCCACTGGTTCCTTTAGGACAGCTTCTTAACCTCTCCTGTGCCACCTGTTTTGATCCAGCTAGAAATAAATATAATCATGCAGAAGGCACTTGACCTAAGGCTTCTTCTACCCCAGAGCATAAACCTGGTTGCTGATTTCTCATTACTGCTGCCTTCTATCTGCCCTGATTGGGATTTAAACAAAATAAACTCTGCAAAAAAACCAAGAAAATAATTTCAGTAGTGGTCAGCTGAGAAATAATAGTGCTGACTGCAAGACAACTACAAGTTCCTTTGTCACCTTCTTGAAATAAGGTAGAGATCTAATTTTGTCTTTTTGTTATAAAAGTAATTTAAACAGACTCCTCCTCCTTAGCTGTACTCAGCACCTCCGAGAAGCGACCACATTTCAACCACTGTTGGGAAGCAGCTTATTTAAAAGCAGGAGGGGAAAACAAGTCAGTTTTCTCTCTGTTTAAAAAGCACAGTGATTTCACTGACATCTTATCCCGGATAGTGCTGCTTAGGGAGGTGCTGTCAAGCTTTACCAGTCAGCAAAGGAGTCCGTAAGTGCTCAGATTCCTCTTCATTAGAAAATACTTGCCACTGGCTTTTTACATATGATGGAAGATGTAACAAATCACTGTTGCTCCTACCTGGCTTGCAAATAACATTAAAGACAGTATGATCTGTCTGTCAGTGATCCCAGTATGCACTTGCTGAAAACATGAGGGATTTTTCTCTGTGGCCCCACATGTGTCATACTGATACTCAAGAAGCTGCCTCTGTAGTTTATCAGACCATGAAGTGCCGGAGATTAAAGATATTCATGGATTTCTGTAAGGGAATAAACTGTGGGGGCACACATGCCATCCATGAAAGTGTAGTTTGGGAAACATAAAGCTTCATTTCTGACCTACTTCAAGCACCTATATTGCAGAGGCAAGTGATTTCCAGAGGAATTCTGCAAGCATCCACCAGCCTGATGGTGGACCACAATAGGTCAGGGCTAACAAGCACTTTAAAGGACAGGAGGAGAGTTCAAAATGATCCTCACATACCAATAACACAGTAAAAAGAAGATTAAGGTGAAATTCAGAAGGCACAGCTGCACAAGTCTATGCTTAGGTAGGAGTAAACAGCTGCATTAAAAAGGAAAACTGGTTACATTACTGTGCTTCAGAACAGGAGCTGGGGAACAGAATAAAACCAAACATAAGTCAATAATTTCATGCTGTCCCCAAAGAGACATATCATACTGGGATGTGCAAACAGGAAGAACTATTGTTAACCATGCCAGTAACCTCACTGCTCTAGCCCATGAGGGCAAAGCCTTAGGAGGAATGTGACCACTTTAAGACACCTCGTTACCAGAAAGGTGACACTCCAACAAAGATCACAAGGCTGACCACAGGCTAAAAAGCATTATCTAAATGTAAGTGTTGAAAACAGCTGAGGGAATACATGAAAATGTTCCTTTATCTGCTGGAAGGATTGTTATAAAAGGATGGGAAACGGCTTTGCACAAGCATAATATAAAGGATGAGTTGTTGGGTGGAATCTACAGTGAAGGAAGAGCTAGGTTAGACACAGTGACAAGTTTATGTATTGGTTATCAGGATAGATAAGTGCTGGACTGACTGGAAATGGCATGTACCTGGATGTCTTCATGGGACTTCAAGAACAGGTTGTCTGAGCACTGGCAAAGACACAAGTTAGTCCTGCATTGAGCTAAAGAAGGTCACGGTTTTTAACAATCCTCTAAAAATACTTAGCCAGTGGCCTTGTAATAATTCAAGGTAGGCAGTTCCTGGACAGCAGTAATGACCTATTGCAATGAAAATATAACCTTCCTTTTTTGCACCTATTACACCTGTACACTCCCATAAAAGTCTCCTAACTACTGTGATTACTCTCATCTGCCAAAGGATACAGTAACTCCATAAGATGGTCACACTCCTGTTTCCCTTATATCAGTATATGCTGTGATATAACAGCAATTATTCAGCTTTTTTCCATCTCATCATAACAAGTCTTTCTCAATTTCTGCTGTAATGCCCAAGAAGCTTTCAAATATTTGTCCAGAGAGGTGCCCTGTAGCAGGGATGGATCCTTCCAGGCCAAGGGACACTAGAGACCTGTTTCACCTGCCCCACAAAATGCATCAAACTGAGACTTTAAAAGGTCAAATCATTCCATAAAACACTATATATCAATATGTCAAAAATCTCCTGAGTTTAAGACACTTTCCACCCAAGTGACAGGGCAATGCAGAACAGCACATAGAGATGTCATGGAGAACACGGCCCATGATGGACAAAACTTGACACAATATGGGACAATTTTCTGCCTCAGGTGAGGAGATACAAAGGAACTCACAGCTTGTATGTTATAAACTCCGGGCTTTAATTTTGCTGGGGCCTCTGGGAGGAGAGAAAATGGCCAAGACATTTCCCTGCTGCATTCAGAGATCCTCTCCCAACTTAGAAGGGGCTTTCATTCAGGGTCTTACCACCTTCCCCATCCCAGTTCCACACTATCATCCTCTCAACTTTATTTCACACTTGACCTTCATCCTCTTCTCCCAGCAGCATCACCATCACTTTTTCACATGGACACCAAGTAATCTCCCGCCTGCCCTCTTGGACAATGAAAGATGTGCAGTCTCTCTCTTTTCTTTACTGTTCAGTGGAAATATGGAGCATTCTTACTCTCACTGGTTTGGGCTTTCTACATGTTATTAGTGACCTCTATGCTAACCTGCCTTTGCAACCCTTTTCAAGCTTTTATTCCATCCTCCAGTCTAAACATATTCCCAGACTTTCTCTGACCTACAGTGGCACTGAGTGGAAAAGTGAAATAAAACCCCATGTCTCCTCTTGTAGGACACAGAATTATTGAAAAATTACCTGGAGTGTCTACAAGGCAAAGTGATGGGGAGTAAAATCCTGTCTTTGTACTGCTCTGAGCCTCTGCAGCATATAGATCATTTGTCAGTGCCAGTTTGAGGTAGTCTCTATAAACAGCCTGTTTTGCATTTGAAGCACTCACAGGACATGATGGTTCGGCTAAAAAACCATGCATTTTACATGTAATCACCAGGATAATTTGGCTGTATATCGTGTTTCCACAACTTAATATTCTACCTACACATGCATGATCAAGAAGAGATTCCTTAACTTTGACAGGGCACATCACATTATACTCACTTTATTATTGGAAATGATCACCCCAGGGTGCAAAAGGGAGCAAAGACATAGTTCCATCTTTTTTTTTTTTAAATAAACCACATTTTCTGCAGTGTGGGGTATTCCAAAGCTACAGAGCGCCACTTGCCAGTGGACAAGTGACTGCATTTTACCTGGATTGTGCTAGAAAAAAGAAACTGCTTAATTTGATGCTGAGCTGTGTGAAATTCACAGTGGAAAATCCAGCTTTTAGGTACACAGTTTATATACTCCAGTAAAAAAGTCAACAGTAGTGAAACTAAATATTGTAAAATCTGTACCCATGGATATAACCAAAAACTCTCCTGACTATGGCTACACATCCTTCCTTGGACCCAGGACAGGATCCAGTACTGGACTCCTGACCTAACATCAAGGAAACTTCAACAGTTTTGATGCTTGCTAGGACCAACAATAAGTTTTTTTCCTCTGCTTTGGTGGTTATTACAACCTATTAAAGATTCCTATTCTCCAACTCTGCAAAGACTTGACTGCACTCCCAGCTGAGCAGACCAGAAAAATACACTCTTGAATCTCAACAAGCACTTGATACAGTACATTTATCTGGGAACCGATTGATATCACATCTATTTTGGCATTATGATTTTTATTTTTAATCCTCCATTTAAATGTCCTGTTTCACAGTCTGGAAGGAAAAGGAACAAGGGATGGCCCATAGATATTCAGTAGCTATAAAATGAAGCCTATAAAATGAAAGTGAAATGAATTATCAAACCATAAACTAAAGTTCGGTGTTTAAAATGGGCCAGGGCTTTAAAAATTCAATTATAGCTTAAACAGAAACAAGTTTACTCAATATTTTAATAACCTTCTCTCATAATGTTTTTTCTTCCTTTGCAAGGCCTGGCATTAACTGAGGATGCATGGCAAGCTTGTCTTTCCTCTAACTACTTTAAGATTGATTAGGAAACAGAAATATTGATGCATTTATCCAAAATAACTTAATTAAATGAAGCAAAAAATAGCACACAGGAACATGTCTGAGTAGAAAACTGGAGCTGATCAAGACTGAGGAAGGTTATATTTAATACTCCTGGATTGAAAACATTAGGAACATTAATTGCATGTCAGAAATGGACTAGACTCTGAATAGGAAAATTATTTAATGTTTTCTTAACTCACTGTTGGGGTATTTCCTGAGGTTCAGTAGCTGCTGTGGGTTTGCCTGGCACCAACAGGGCAGGTTTCACCTCAGCTGAAGACAGCAGGTGAAGAGAACATCTCAGAGCACTAACCTGCATTATCTTTGTTGAAGCTCAAAGTCAAGTATAAGGTCAAATATCATGGTATAAAACCTGACTTAAAGTCAGGGTTGTGTTTGCTTGGGTTTGTCAAACTGGTATTGTCACTCTGTGGAGGATACACTGAACAATGGGCTGCCTTCAAGCAGTGAAGCACCACTGGCTTCTTGCACGCCTGGATGCTGAGCCTAAGCTCAGTCCTAACTCCTGCTGGTTTCAAGGGGAGCTTAAGTCTGAAAAACCCTTAAGGACAAGATTTCAGGGGCTGTTATCTCAAGCAGCAGCAGCTTTCAGTGCTGTGGTCTTAGAGGGGCTTTTTCTCATCTGTTTTACTTTCTTTGGGAGACATCAGGATTTTGACAAATCCCCTAGGAAAAACAGTGAGGGCATGCCAGATGAACTAGAGAATTTTCTCTTTGATTTGTTTTGGAAAGAACCCATATCTTCATTTTAAACAGTGCTTCTGAAGTGCACAGTAACATCAGGTCCAAGTTGCAATCAGAGAGGTCTAGACTGCTCTGTGTGGAGCCCAGTTGATTTTATTAGAACCCACCAGGAGCTCCACAGCCTCCCCTGGCAAACCCAGCTGAAGAATCAGCACCCCTGATAAATTTAAAAGCATTGCAGGTACAACAACATGGAAAAAAAGGCAAGTGTTTCTGGGAGAGAGAGGAAATGCAATTGAAAATACATAATTCTCAAGGCTGCTTCCAAGGGGAATGGAACAAAGACTTTAAAATATTACCCCTAGATGTTTCCCCCCGTGGTTGCAATTATTTCCAAAGTACCCTGCTTAAAATAGGTTTTCAAACCATGCAAGACTAATCATTGCAATTTGGAGAGGTAAGTAGGCACTTACCATGCAATTCACAATTAGCTAAAGATGGTAGAAGAATCTCAGTCATGTTGGCACTGGAGATGTGAAAAAAAGCCAAAAAAACCAACTTTTTTTTCCTTCAAGAATGACGTGATGGGGGAGTACAGGAAGATAATTGTCATAACAAAGGGAATATGTTATTATTTATTGGCCACACTCAAGCAATGGGATCCCGGATTATAGTATCTGATGACAAATGCTGCTTGAAATTTTGTAATACTGCTTAAAAAGTAAGATAATTGAGTAAATCTGCATCTACTCCAAACCCCACACTTTAAAAATTCAGTTCTGGGAAGCTGAACAACTTTTTTTTGCCCTACATGAAAAAGTTAAACATCTTAGCACCCTAAAATCTCTCTAGGCTTCATCCTACTCCTGCTAACATTAGAGCAAGGTTACTGGTAATTATGGCAAGAGAATTTTTAAACCCAACTAAGAACCTTAACTTTGTAGTGCCCTCAAGGTATGGGGCAGTCCAGGCTGTCCCTGCCCCACGCTGCTCTCAAACCCCCCCAGCCCTTGTGCTGTCCCCAGCAGGGACCACTCAGCCCTGTGGCAGCAGAGGTGAGGATGGATGTCACCCTCCTGAGCTGGGGAGGGTCACAGCACTCAGCTCCCCACCAGCTCAGACCATTTCTTTGCCAAAGTGACAGCTGTAAATAGACTTTTGGTGTCCAATTTCTACACCCTTCAGTATCTTCACTTATATTTAGCCAAAAAAACTGACACATTTCTCTGATTTGTCGCTATTAATTTCCTGGTTCCCTTTCTATTTTCCTCCTCCTCTCACAGATTCACTGGGTTATGAACTGCAGTAATAACATTTCTAAACCAATTTTTTCCTTTTTGGAAAGCTTTTTGATATTTTATTATCACTGCACTAGTGCTGGGATGCTGATTAGCCCCCTCCTTCCTTACCCTACCCGTCTCTAGAAGTGGATGCAAACAGAAAGAGATGGCAGGGGAGGGATGAAAAAAAAAAAAACCCAAACCCTCAGCAATAAGTTGGCTGATTCTGGCAGCAAGACAAATCTGGCACCACACAGCAGGCAGGCAGGGAGTGCACTGCTCATCCTTTCGGTTTCTCGGTGTATGGGAATGCTGGACATCCACACACAGCGAGGGATCCGGCCGAGAGCGCTCCTCCTCACTGCCTGAGCCCTGCTGCTCCCCCTCGGTTGGAAGACACAGGTAAAAACAGGGAAATGCTTTACCTAAACTGCATCCAGTGAAATATAAAGCAGGCAGGAGAAGCCTGGACAGCCTAATGTTATTCCTAGCAGGCAGTGCAAGTAAACCACAGTGCAGAGGCTGAGTGTACACAGTGCCCTCAGGTTCTCTGTTTGTGATTGTTCGCCTTACAGCAAATAAATTGCTGCAAGTGCAGTAAAGATTTTTATTTTTAGGGTGGGGGTACACGTTGTTCAAGTTGCCTTTATAAATATTTATAATTATTTATATAATTATAGCTCTCTGACAGCAGGCTTTGCAGCAACTTTGAGCCACAAGAAACAGGCAGGCTGGATGCCTCCTTTTTAGCCAGACTGTATCTATTCTATGTTACATGTTTATCTATTACTACCATGCTATGAGTTTATAATTCATTTCATAATGTAATTTATAGTTACATTACAAAAGCATCCCTCTACAAACAGCAACTATGTAATATTGATAAAGCATTTAGGAACAGAACATAAATTTAAAGGCTCAGATATTATATAGTATCAATAATCTGCAGGAAAAAAAATTGTCTGTATAAGTAAGCACAATTTATTATGGCAGGAACCTAGACAGGGAACATCTTGCTCTGTCAAACTTCCCTTAAAAGAACTTGACATCCCAAAATTCTTTTCTCCCCCACAGATGTCAGAAGACAAGACAGACAAGGTAAAAATCAAACCAGCACAAAGTTTTGAACATGACAAGCAAAATATTTCTTGGCTGAAGAAAGGTAAGTTTCATTAAGTTATTAGTTGCTGGTTTGTGTCCAGAGATACTTCTCATTTGTTAATTTTTTGAAAGAAAAATGCACAAAAATGCCTTTATATTAAATATGACCAGAAGTTTCTACTATAAAACCTCCATAGGTTGACTTCTACGTAACTTGCACATACAATTTCTTACGCCACTGAAAGGCCTAAGTTACCAAATTTTAAAGTAACCTGGAAGTTCATTTTTCTAATATCCTTGTGTTCCTGGGAAATTTTTATTTGACCTGAACTATCAGCCAATAAAAAGCCTGGATCATCATCCTAATTCTGATGAAAAGTTTTTATTAACATAAACTGTCACTGAATTGGATTAATATTAATTTGGTTTTCGCAAACACAAGTAAAGATCAAGACTGAGTCTTTGGATTTGGCTGTGTGTTTTCTTAGAATAAAGTAGCATCAGTTGTCAGCGGTTTGTACATCTAGAAATACAGACCCTCAAATGTGGAGAAGTCAAAAAAGACACGCATGGGGACCTTTCCAGTTTTAAAGGCTGAAAAATAACAAGTATTAAGTAATTAATCTGCAACAAATACTTGTATTTCAAATACTATATTCTATTTGTTAAGCTATTTTAGAAGACAAGAAATTGTACAGAGTTCCTTATTGCATATCCCTGTGCACATAAAGATGGATGATTCTTAGGGTATTTTCTTGCTGAAAAAATTGATTTGCCAAACTAGTACACTGCTTATTATGTGTCCGTGTGTGTTTGTTGGTTATAGTAGAATCACTTCACTGTATTTCAAACAGACAAGTAGAATTTGAATTAAATAGAATCTCAAAGCAGACACTTTCAAGATGCCTGAGATAGAAATTAAACATCCATAGTTAGGTGCAAATTCTGGGGTTTAGTGAGAACTGTTACATTCTGATTCTAACAAAAGTATTTGGGGAAGACTCAACAAGTGACCTCATATTTTACACTGTTAACTATGGGGGAAGGCTCATTTTTAGCAACTTCTATGTCATCTGCAAAATGTGCATCACTATTTTAAACTCATGTAGTTAATTGTACCTTAGATCTTCTCTTCTGGCTGCAAGAGAGTTTGCAATAACGTAGGCCCAAATTAATGTCCCTGCCTTGCAGCTTTCCTTGTTTATGCAGTATTGTTGCAGAATGAAAGTCTTGCACTCAAGCAAACCTGTCTGACCAACAAGCATATCCCTCTACTTGCACTTCAGCTTGCAAACAGCAAACACATCACTGAATTGAGTCTTTACTCCATTACAGGAGAGAACACAAGAGGTTTACAATTTTACAAAGGGCTACAAAGGTACAGAGATTTTTGGTTGGTCCATGTTGATGAGCAGGGGCTCTCAGAGTCCCATACCCTCTGGCCCAAATCTCCTCCAGGAGCCATCCCTGCACATTCCTGAGTTCATTTCAGTGAGTGATGTTAATTCACAATGCTTTATTTCTATTTACTAAGGAAAGGCACCATCCAGAGTTTCTACATCATTAGTAAGCTTTTGATTGTTCTGTACTTGGAAGAGCTATAATCTTTCAGAAGGAGCCAAGTGTTGACTATTGGCACTTCTTTCCAAAGTGCCACAGAGAGGGCTGGGCCTTGAAGGTCCTGTACAGCAGCTGAATCAATAAATAACTGAATGTGTCTCATGAGGAAAGCAAATTTTCCTTAAGATTATGGAGATCATTTTATCTAACACTGAAGTTTGCTTTTAAAAAATTTTGTTGTTGTTTCTTTGCTTCAAGCACTTCTGTGGTATGCACTGGGTTTTTAGAATATGGTGAAACAAATTGTCTGGAGCAGAAGCTTAACTTCTATGTTTAAATATTTTAAAAATACCTCATATAGATTTCAGGCATTCCAATAAACAACGAATTGTGGAGAACAGACTTGTACTGTTTCCGTCAGGCACAGTAAGAAGACTATATGTTCTTTTAGCATCCAGTGTTAAAGAAAAGTTATTTTTATTCATGGCTTTGTATTGATTATTTGTTCCTTCTAAAAGAAACAATCATGAACCACATAGTATCAGAAATAAACAAACAATATAGACTAGGCTGTGGTTTTAGTGTCTTTCTTAGACTTCATTTTTTCCTAATGCTTTGCAAAGTAAAAGCTTATGGACTGGTAGTACAGTGGGTCAACATCTAAATAAGGTACCTCTCACTGTTTTGTTGTCTTTCAACATTAAAAAATGCTTGCTCAGGGCAGGGGGGGATTTTAATCTGGCTACCAGTTACTTATCTTCTACTTTTTCTTGGAAGATAATTTACTCCTCTCAAAGTATCTAAAAGGAGAAATTAAAGCCTCATTCTGAGCAAAAACTAACCCAAGCAAAACAGAAACCAAACCAGCCTTGTGAAAAGTAATTTGGACATATAAGATTGTATTGAGAGGAGTAAAAGATGACACAGGGAAAAAATAATGCTGTACAAGTCATCATAGTCTTGGAAAGAAACATACACATAATCAAGGCCCTATTCTGTATATTTTTTTCAAAGGACAAAGCCACATTTGCCATTTCCTATTATTTCTTGGTCATTCTATAAGCTTTTTTGTGAAGAATACTCTGCAGCACCTAGCAGACCACAGAATGAAATAATAATCCAAACATAAGTGAGGGAGCAGACTGGTAAATGTGTGCTCTAGGATTGCTTAGACTTTGACAAAGTCCTAAAACATCTCTGTACCTCCTGAGGCACTAAGCACTTAAGTCTGCATGTAGATAACATGAGAGACTCCCTGGGTTGAAAGTGAGAACAAGGACGGTGAAATGATCACAGTTTTATTCCAATATGTCTCAGGGTAAAGAAAATATATATATATACACACACCAGCAATGTTTTCTGATAGTATGGAATATTCTTCAGGACTGTTATTTCTAAAGATCACACAACAGATGAGAAACCCTCCGTTTGGAGGTTATGCATCAGACCATCACATGCAAATCAATGGGAATCAGTATGAATGAGCGCTGAGAAAAGGCAGTTCTGCTCGTCTGACTGATGAGAACCAACCCAAGGAAAGTCTGGGACATAGGAGCAAAAACAGGCAATGATCCCTATTTGTGTAGGAGTGGAGGCAGTTATCTCTGCTCACTTTCTCCCTTGGGGAAGAGCTCATTGCTGGAGGTGGGAGGCAGTTTTGGACAGAGATGTAGAGTTCCCCATGCCAGTGCCTACAAAACTTCTGAGCGGAGCGAAACATGAGTTCATTTGCAAAGTTATTTGCTATGAAAAACTGGAGCAGGAATCCTCAGTGCATGTGTTATCCCCACTTATTCATGTTTTGCCCTGAAATGAACAAAACAGCATAAGTGACAGTGTATAGAATATGAATATGTATGGGTAAGAAAAGAACAACCAATGCAACGTGAAGGTAACATGAAAGAAATGTCCTCTGCATGGGTTTGTGTCCCCACCTGCTTCATGCACCCACAAGACTACACAGGCAAATAGTGACAGGGCAAGTGGGAAGGGCTTTAAATTACAAGAGGAGAGATTTTGAGTAGATATTAGGAAGAAATTCTTCTGTGTGAGGGTGGCGAGGCCCTGGCACAGTTGCTCAGAGAAGCTGTGGCTGCCCCATCCCTGGAAGTGTCCAAGGACAGGTAGGACAGGGCTTGGAAAGTCCAGTGGACACAGCCCTGCCCAGAATGGGACTGGAACTAGATGACCTTCCAACCCAGACCGCTCTGTGATGCTCTAAGATACACAGGTAACAAGAAGCATCTCTGTGGGCTCCTAATCAAGCACGGTTATTAGAGGGCCCTGTAAAATCTGGAAGCTACACAAGATAAGCTCTTCAGAAGTGTGGTACTCAAGAAGGAGCAACACTCCCAGGGCTGACTCAGGGATGGTCCCACCTTGCACAGCACAGACACAGCCTCTTGCACACCGACCAGGGGCTCTTTCCACCACCAGGGGCTCTTTCCACCATGGCAGTGATTTAGTGCCAGATTAGCAGCCATCTGGTGGAAAAGGAGGGAGGTCAAAGCAGAGCTAAATTCACACCAGCCTCAGCATGTGGCTTTTAGAGTTCCTTGCAAACAAATCTCTTGGTATCACTTGATGATTACAGCCATATGGATACGTGAGGGCAGGCGGGAGCTTATCTACTGACATAAAGCTATAAAAGGTGGCACTGATTTTGCACAGAGACCGCAGTGCTCTGTTCACTGTTTCTGCATCCATTGCAAATGCAAGGGAAAGTGTGTGAGGGCCTCACACTGCCCTCCCATGGTTTCATCCAAAACTGGCCCCGGCAGCCCAGGAACGCAGATCCAAGTCGTACAGAAATGAAATTTCATTTCGGGATATTTTCACACAAAGCCCTCCTGTTTTATGCTGCCCAGCTGTGTACACAAATGCCCTCCATATATAACTTCTAGTGAAAAGTTAATGAAATGGCTTCCTTGCTCTCTTGCCAAAAATATAACTGAAATTCTAATCTCAAGACTTTCTCCAAAATAGCCCCTTTCTGCACTAAAATTCTCATAAATCAGAAACATTTTTGTCTAAAATAAGCCTGTTTTCATTGTCTTGCAAATAGTAAAAAGTCTAGCCCCAATTTCTCTAATCCACTTCTCTAGCCAGCAGATTTTCGCTGTAGGGTGAAATTCAGCCCTGTACTGAGGGTCAGTGCAAGGTCAGCACTTAAACCATAAAATAGGGCTTAAGTGGTAAATAGAGCCTCTGTTCAGGATTATATTTCACCCCTTAAAAGGACTACATTTCATATGAAAAGGGAGATTTACTCATATCATAGACCTGGCTGTAGTGACATTATTCAAATAATGCCTTATTCCAATGTTAATCCCAATGGGTGAGATTGGACCATATTTCTTAGTGGTACATCCCAGAAATCCAACAGAGGAGCAGACTATTCCTGACTGCACCACACCAAAACATCCCACGCTCTGGCCCTGGGATTGTATTCCTGGGGATAAGAGCAAAACCTTTCTACATGGCAGCACTCAAAAATGCCTTTTCCCCAGAACACTCCCCTCTTGGTTAACCAGGGGCTTTAAGAGACTTTTACAAGTAGTGATAAAGTGGGAAGAACATAACACCACGAGACAGGTTTTGCAAAAGGAGAGTTGTCCTGGAGACACTCAGGGAATTTCCCTCTTCTTTCACAACCTTCCAGCTTTATACCTGGTTTGTGGGAGCTGGAATAAGAGTACAAGGCTTGTACCTTTGCTGAGACTATTCTCAGCAGTGTGTTTTGATCTTAATTTCATCCTTGCATTTAGGGAGCTAAATGACATTTTTAGAATTTCTTTTTAAAATTTCAGAAGTCAGTGAATGCAATTTTACATGCACACTTGGACACTTGTTTCCTGAATCTTGCTGACTTGGGTCCAGAAGCTTTTTTCACTCCCTTCTTTCAGCCTGAATTAAGTCATTGCATTGAAAAGCTTTATAGGAGACTGATAGAAAGAAAGACTTCTCAGTTTCATGTAACAGAAAATGCCAAATGCTTCTAAGATGAATGTTGTAATCCAAGCAGACTGTTTCCAGATAAGAACACCACCACCAAAAAAAAAAAAAGGCACATTTAAAAACTGATGACAAGGATCCCAGGGGGCTCAAATTCCTGGAAGATGCCTTGTCAGCTTCAGGACTATGACCAAATGAATTAACAAAGACAACCCTTCCTTTAAGCTGTAAACCAGCAGATTTAAAGACTCTTCCAATGAAGAGGGAGTATATGAAATCCACAATGGTCCCAGCTCACCGTTCTAATTACAGTGTTATAAACTGAGGGGTCCTTGATCTTTGAGCTGGCAGATCCTTGGAGTTGTAAGACTTTGGATGTACAGTAAAGACAGAGGTACTTCTCTGGGTGATGGGGTTAAGTTAAAAGTCACACTCCTCCTATGCTGGATATTGATTGTAAAAATAAAAGTGAAGGTTTATTTAGGTTTGATTGCCTTAAGTAAATTTGTTCTAAAAGGAAAAATCTATTTCATTCAACTGCTGATGCTGGGGAAGACCTGAAGATATTGTTTCATTCACTCCTGGAAGTTTTCCAGACCCTTTCTATTCTCTGATGTATTTGGGCAAAATATTCAGAAATTTGCCCTCAGTTGTCTAAGTAGAGAAAAACATAAAATAGCAATACAGACACTGCTTAGTTGTTGAGTTTCTCAGCAACATACACATTAAAGCAGAATCCACATAACCAAGGGCCCCCATAGCACTTCCTATTTAAGATGGCAAACTGGTGCATGGAAAATCTTAGCCTAAGGGTCACTGTCAAAGAAATGAGTAATTCCATCAAAGCAACAGAGCTGCACCAGCTTGCAAAAGATTTGATTTTTCCCACTGTGTTTAAGATGGATCCCTCTAATCATCTTAGGGCATCACTGTGGCAGGAGGAATGAAGCCATGCCTCATTTTACCCCTTCAGTTCATAGAGGAAAGGGTCAAATGGCAAATTAGTCACCTAAATCTAAGGCAGTACAACCCACAAAAATGCTTGTACTCAACAGAATTTAGTAACCTGTTAAAGAAAATACAGAACTAATAATAATGCTAAGTATTTCTGAAGCTTCATAATTTATGGTGTCTGTTTGTGTAATCGCTCCCTGTCAGGGGTATTGTTGGCCTTAGTTTCCAATATATGTACAAGCTGCACAAGAGTGGGCTGCTTCTCTTCAAAGTAAAAGTGCTTTCAATGTTGCTTTCTTAAGTCAACTTTACATTTTTGAGATCTCAAAAATTAATTATTATTTGTATTCCTTCCCATCTGTGGTAGCAACACAAATTAACTTGGCATTATTACCATTTTTCCCTGGAGGGAAACAGTAAGATATTTGAATCTAAAAGTATTAGATGTTTAAATGCTATAAAAAGTTAGATATTCAAAAACTATTAATGAGCATTTAGCTATTTTAAAGAACTTACTTCCTTGATAGAAAACCCATGGAAACAACTATTCAGGCCTGATTTATTTTTACCCTGAGCTTGAAGGCAGGATAATTGTGGTTATGAGCAGTTCAGAGATAGTTTTCAGAAGGTGTTTTATAGGCCTATGAGATTACACACCCGTATGTAGAGCCAGACTGACAGTTGCATAGACATGTAGCAAAATCCATATTATTGGAGGGTTCAATGAAATATTTACACTAAATATAATTAGAATATTAAAAAAATAGGCCTCCCCTCATCTCATTGAAGATTTGCAATTGTTCACTAAAATACAAATGCTTCTAAGTGCTCATAACAAAATGCAGTGGATGGGATAAATCCTGAGCATGCTGGTGGTCTCTTGGTTATGAAAGACATTACAGGAAAAGTTGGGAGAAAGACAAAAAGTGAAATTAGTTTACTTATTGTTAGCCGAGATTCAATAGAATTATTCCTCCATCTATTTTTTAAATAAGTGTTTAGAATTATATCCAAATGGAAAGATATTTAGACATTAAGGGAGACCTCTATAGATGACCAATAATAACATTCTGGACATAAAACCCTTCTCAGAGCAGCTTAGTGATTAGTTTTGTGACTTCAGACCAGAAGGTCTGAAGAGGTTTGAGAGGTTATCTACATGCTCCATCACTTGAAGTTGATATCCCATCCATGGAAGTGTTCAAGGCCAGGTTGGATGGGGCTCTGAGCAATCTGGTGTAGTGGAAGGTGTCCCTGACCATGGCAGATGGCTGGAACTGAGTGATCTTTAATATCCCTTCCAACCCAAATCATTCTGTGATTCTAAGACACTGCTGAGCACAGGCAGAGAGGGATTTGAGACTTGTCCATGCCCTGTCCACCAGCAGGGATCTCACCCTCAGGTAGGTGGGAAGGGACTAGAACATCCCCTCCTGCACAGCCTCAAGAGCAGTGACTGCTGAAGGACCCGAGTGCAAGGGGAGCAGCCCTGAGTAAATTCAGCTGCTCTTTCTCCCCATTCCTTCCAGTGCTTTTGCTACTTTAATTCCTTCTTTCCTCACTTCTCCCATCACATTATTGCTCCTTCCAACCAGATCCTCTGCACATGCTGCACAGAAGTTGGATCTGTGCATCTGGTGCCTGCTGGGCAGAAGGGCATGAACAAAAATTAGGTTGGGAAGCCCTCAGTGTCAGCTGAGTTCCTTAATAACTCTTACTACTGCCGAGATTCATCTCTTCAAAGAGAATTGCACAAGGCCTCTTTACCACCTAAGTGATATTTAAGTGCTACAGAGATCTTTGTTATCCCCCTAAACTAAATTAATTTTTATTTTATAGGAGTCAAACAGTCTCTTAGGGTCTCTTGATTATACAGTCTCATTCTAATTTCAGTCTTTAATCTGAATAAACATGTTAGAAAAACACAGACACAATTAACTTAATCATAAATTCAGATGGATTGTTTATTATCTGTCTACTTAATGTGCTTATGATTGCAGCAGTTAAACATGACAATGTTTTCTTCTCTCACACATAAATGAATATACACAGCACAGAAATATGCACAGGAAGAAAAATTTGTGCCTGAATACGTCAGTAGGCTCCAGAGATAGAGAAATAGATGCACCTCTCACTGCTGTGCTCTACAGAAAAACAAACATTGCCACGATAGTGTTGAGACATCTGAGAACTGATTACTGACAGATTATCTTCTTCTTGCTGAAATATGTCTACAAACAGTTTCAAAAGAAAGAAGATGCTACTGCAGCAGAGATGCGGATGGGAACACTATTTGGCTATACCACAACACCTGGAATTTAAAAGGAGTGTAGATTTTGGGTAAATAAGACCACTTGAGTTCTTCAGTAAAATACAGGTCAAATTAGTATCTTCCAGCTGAGGAAAACTCAGACATGGAACTTAGAGAAGAATTTTCTGCTGTGTGATCTTTGTAAAGATAGTTGTCTTACGAAGAAATTAAACCCTTTTAACACCAAACTGTTTTCTTACACACTCATTGCAACTCACACTTGCCAAAATGCTATCAAGTATCCACAAATACTTGGATGCCAAAATTAAAGTTGGAATATGACTCTTCCTTTTCCCACAGCATATTGAATGTGAATAATTATTTCCAGCGTGCACTCAAGTTAAATTAGTGATTAGTACTCAGATAGACTTTTCTCTATCATTAGACTAATTTTTAATGACCACACAGTGTATCATGGTAATGTTATATTTGACTTTGGAATATTCAAGTTTTGACTAAATTTTAAACACACTACACTTTTCCTTCCCAACCAAAAGCCACAGAAAAATGTCTACTATGATAGTACACAGGCAAAGGGAAAGGAAGATAAAAGAACAGAAACTCAAAAGTCAATTCAAATCTCTTCAGTTTCTCTTTCTCAACTCTTTCCCTTATCTATAAACACTAAAATAACTAAATAAAATTCTATTAAAAACTCTTTTTTACCCAATTAAAAGAAAAAATTTAATGTTACTGGAATTTTAAATCGCTGAAATCCATGCTTATATCCCAGGAGTGGGCAAAACAATAGAAGACAGAGTGAGAGGCAGGGGAAGAAAGCCAAAAGAATCATAGGAAAACGCAATTATGGCACCTGGTAGTCCTTCTGGATGGATGACGTGGTGACCAAATTTATTGTCAGCAGGTATTTTTAGTGCTTACTATTTAAAAAATTACTATTGCTATTATAAAACAAGGCATATAAAAATCTAGCATAAAGGATTTGAAATATATCCAGTTCAGCTTCCAGCTAAGCAATGATTTTTTTTCTAGTTTATTTATGATTTAAATAAATAAACAGCCTATGAACTATGAGATATTCACGCACACTCTTGGTTCCTAACTTTATGATCAGCCCTGTTCCATCAGAGGTTGTAATCACTGAGCAAAGAAATTCCAAAGGGCAGTGGAAGCTTCCCCAGCTGTGACTTGGAGGGAATCACCAAGAGTTGTAGAAGGGTAGTACAGTCCCCATGTCTTAAATTTTTTTCATGAAAAATAAAAAAATATAAAACTGAGCAGTGGTTTTTACAGTATGACGCAGCAGTATTACTTGCATTAGGCCAATTTACCACTTATGATAGCAGTAATAGCACTAAAAGCCAATAAAAGCGGTCTGTTCGTTCAGAGATTGGCTTTTATGGCTTATTCTAAATATTATCAAGTGAATCAAAAGCTGTCATTATAGTGTCTAAAAAGCCTTCGTACCTTGTAAGCAAACAGTGTGACTTTGACAAATAATCATTAATATGCCTGTGTGAGACCAGGACTGAAAGAGAAAGAAAAAGGAAAACCCAATATTTCACTTTACATAGATCATTAAGATAATTTCAGTTAAATTTCACACAAAATAAAACAGATTTATGTATAAAATGCCATAGTTTTCCCAAGCTGTTTTTTTAATTTAATCTCTGAACATTTTCATAAAACAAAAACTTGCCAGATAACTGAGCAATGGATGATTGAACTATAAATGATGTATCATCGGCAGCTTTGGGAAAACAAAGGGTGCACATGTCTAGGTAGTGCCTTTTGGGCCACATCTAACCAACCCTTCCCTTGGCTCCCATCCTGCCTGGCAGACATGGCTTGTCCCTGCTCTCCTGCTCCATAGCCTGATGAACCTTGCAGGTGTTACTGAAGGTCACACCTCCCACAGCCAGGTATCCCTGCTGGCTCCATGGTGCCCTCATTGGTTCTGGATGCCCTTGGGTAGGCATTACCTGGGCTACCTGGAGACAAGGTGGAAACACAGCAGGAGCTTCAGGGCACCATGTGGGATGGGACATCACATGTGGAGAGAGTGAGCACAAGACCACATAAGAACAAATGCACTGGGAATGTTGGGCATGGATTGTAAAAGAGTTCTTTACTATGTATTCAAGGCTTTTCTCAATTAGAAAATTCAGGCTGTTAAAACATTAACTAGACTAACAGTAAAATCTCAGCTGCACACACACCGTGTGCCCCTTCTGCCCATAAAAGATTTTTCAGTGCAATGTCAGCAAGAGGATTTGGGACCCCCTAATTATTCTCAGCACCCTGCAAGGAGTCTGGCCTTAGGCCTGTGGGGCACAGCACATCCTCAGCCCCAAAGCAAGCCCTAGAGACCCTGTAGCTGAGGTGGCAGACATCCAGGCTGTGGGCTCAAGATGCCACATGCCACCATGGCAAGAGCCTGGGACAAGCTAAGCACCCAGGGCCAGGCACAGCCCCCTGACCAGTGGCCTTTACTACAAGCCTTGGGCAGTTGGCTTAAGCATTCCTGCTCCCATAGCTAGTGCTCTGCCTCCAGGAGGTTTTTTTCCCATTCTATTTAGAGTTTTGGGGGGCCCCCTGGAATGGGAAGCCAGCATGCCTGCAGTTGAGGGCGATATGTGATATGCTGTACAGCTGCACAGAGTGCATGTGGTGCTCCACTGCCAGGGGAATTATCCCCCCAACACAGCCCTTTAAGAGCCACGTGTGTTTTGCAGGCAATTTATGTGAGCAGAAAACCACCAGACCTCCTGCTCCAAGCTTCTAATTTCTTTAGCTTTTTTTTTTTCCCCCCCCAGAAAAAGGACTTTCCAGAAACAGTACATTAACAGTGAGGTAGAAAGACCTCAGGTAAAAACTGATACACCATGTTTTGCCTAAGGTCCCCTAAAGCATGCTAGGAAAGCTGCTAGGATTTGCTACATGCTTGTGTTTATGCAAGAAATGGTGCTGTCAATTCTCTAATCCTATACCAAGTAGAGCTGCTTCCCTTAAAATACTTCCACTGAATTATGGATTTGATTATTTCAGTCTGAGGGAAAGAGCAGGTGAGAACTGTTCACCTGCTTAGAATGATAGAATAGTTTGGGATGGAAGTGACCTTAAAAAGACCATCTTGTTCCAACTCCTTGCCATGGGCAGGGACATCTGCTACTAGACCAGGTTGCTCAAAGCTCCATCCAACCTTACAAGCATAAAAGGACTTGGATCCAGTTGAATCTCCTCTTTCAGGCAGACTCCTGCAACCACCAAGCTCCCTCCCAGACCCAGAACACAAATTGAACATCTGCTTTTCTGTGCCCAGGCACGGCTGGTTCAACAGATGGTCAACCATCAAGACCTACAGAACCTAAACTGCTTATTTAAATTAATAATGTTAATGTTCCTCTTCCATTCCCACAAACAGTATTTTGCAGTGCTGATTTCAACCTCCAGCATTCCCATAAAATGGTAGGAAAAGATTGTGTTGCTCAAAGATTTGAGTGGTTTGCTCTGTTTGATTTTCAGGTCATGGGCCTGCAATGCATGTATTCATCCCATACAGTTTTCCTGTATTATTTTCCCCAAAGGTTCAATCCTTCATACTTTAGACCCACTTTCATCTCTGTCACACACAAGTTATTTTTTTATTACTGAAGAAAATCAGAGCACAGGACTCTACAGGTTGCTGTGCAACCTGGAACAACCCACGCAAATGCTGACAAAAAGCAATCAGATATGATTCTTTAGACCAAGATTTCAAGCACAAAGTCATTAGTATTACTCATATGCCTGAAGGTTTGTTCTTAGGGCTGTTGCTGAAACTGCTTCTGATAGAAGAGGAAGATGCAGAATGCCCTGGCTTCTCTTAGAGGCCAAATCTTGGCTATACTGTTGCCCTGTTTCTAATTGCTGGTGTAGCCAAGAAACTGGATCCTTCCTTCCACTTGAGACCACCTGGAGAAATACATTTTTCCCCCCCTCTCAGGCTTTTCCCAAGAGCCCAAAACTTGGTTTTAATATAATACATATTTTCCATTTTTCCCCCTCTAATGAGATGCATTGATATTTTCACCTGTGTATACTGTATTTTGTTAATGGGAAATGTTTCAAACACTGTGTGGTAATGGGATATGGGATTATATATTTATTAATCTCAAGAGCACTGTGTAGAATATACCAGTAAGTTACAAGCAAACTGGCAGCACAGGGTTTGAATTCTGGCAGATCTCTTCCAAGCCTGCATTTGATTCTGCTTTCAAACTTTATGCTGAGCTATTGCTGCTCGGGTCAACTGTGCTACAAACAGAGTGCACTGAGCACTCTGCTCTGGGTCAGTTGTGCCAAAACCACCATGACCTGGTGGACAAGGAGTGCACTTCAAGCAGCTGACCACTACAGTTTGTTGCATAATATAAAAAACCTCATCACATCCAGAGATAACAGCAAAAAACTGTTAGACATGGTGTGCTTCCAGTGACAGAAGAAAAAAGCTCTTTCCACTCATGGAGATTGTATTTATATTCAGTGATGTCTAAATCTATCTGCATGTGAGTTTACACCAGTAAGCTACAGTCAAATACACCCTCACTTTCTCTCCTGCCACAGTAGGTCAGCCTAGACCTTCCCATGTGGTGGCTTTCACTGAAATGTAAGGCATTTTTTGCACAACTGAAAGATTGTCACCTGAAGATTAAAAAGTCTGCTTTACCCCTCTGAGGGAAAGTTGGAGAAAGCTTCATGTATCTGCCCTTTGTAATATTCAAGTTTGTCTGCAGGAAGAGAAGGAAATAAAAACTAATGGAAAGAGACATTTCTTCTCGGATCAAAGCTGAATTCTTCCAAGAATGCATTCCCAGACTGCACTCAGGAAAAATAGTTGTGAGGTCAAATGATTCACAACATCCAGCTCTGCTCAGGGACTTTATTTTCCCTTATCAGGAAAAAAACCCTAACAGATTTTTACTTTTCATTTCAGGGTCTCAAATCCTTTTCGGGCATTAGCTACTAATACAGCCAATTTGCCCCATGAAGACGATTAATAGGAGTGGAGGTGAAGCAATTCCTTAGAAGTGTGATTACTTTAGGTATACATAATGCTTAGATAGTCTAAATATCCACTTTATGTGTAGCTGAGACCCTTGACTGCAGTTGTCAGTGCCCAACACTTCCTCATGAAGATGAGCTCTGCATATTTCCAAGAAATAAATAAAAATAATTTTGGCACCCAAAATTAATAGCTGTAGATGAGGGAAAAATCACAAAGGACTGACATTGCTTTTAGTAAGAGAAATGAGCCCTTAATAAAAATACCAGTACTGAATTGTTAGAATCTGGCTTGCCCTGATTCTCAGTCTCACTTTCCAGTATTTGTTTTGCCACTCTTCCAAAAACAAACAAACAAAAAAACACCAAAAAAACTCCCAGCCAAACAAAACAAAACAACCCAACCAAACAAAAACAAACCACAAGTGGCAGCACCTACTTTTCTGGCTGTGCAATACCATCCTGTCTAAAATCCTTCAGCTGATTTTATAAGCTCCAAAGTGGAGCCCTAGAATTGGTTTTAAAATGAAACTTTTCCTCCAGAATATCATCATTTTTGAGACAGCAGATGCTAACAGCCTTGTACATAAGTTTTAAGAGGTCTCTCTCCAGGGCTGGTCACTGTGACCTCCCTTTTTCTACCACTGTTCCATTGGAATGCAGGCTGTGTGAAAAATTAAAAAGACTAATCATCATTACCCAGGTATAAGACTGGAATTGGTGACATGGGTCTCGCCCTGGAGTGTATGTAAATTTAACCTGAAGTTATTTAGGCAGCAATTTTCAACTGTTTTCTTCACCTACATTGTCCATAACATACATCATAAAATCCTTATTCTTCCTATGATGAAGACTACCTAAACTACAGCTGGATAGTCTATTTGCTTTGTCTAAACAGTGCAAGTTCTCCCATATTCAATGACTACTGGAATTATTATGTGATCTTTTCAGCTTCTAATGCATATTAATTTGTAATATACAAAACCATTCAATAAATAATTGTGCAGACTGAATAAAAAAGCCATTTAAACTTTTCCCCCCCTAACTGGAGACACTTTTTACAAATAGTTCTTTTAAGTAGTCTTAATAGTATCTCTTTAATATTGCCATTAAAATTCACCAGAGTTCAAGAGCAGAGCAAATTTACATCTGTTAAAATAATGGAATTGACACTGATATTACATCATCGCTATTTTAAATAATCATTCTTCATAATTCCAACCTACTTGCTTTAAGTTGCAAATAAAGGGCTTGTTCCTACTTTCGAAGTCAATGGCAAAACTCCCTTTGGCTTTCAGGGAGCAGCACCTAGATACAGACACAGGGTCTCTGGTGATGTGTGGTGGGGTTTGACTGCGTTCACTAATGCAGCAAAGCACAAATCTCTCTGAAAGAAAAGTTAGAAGGATGGTTCTATGAGCTCCAGACAGAGTGGGTAATTGCACTGGGCTAGCCTGTTCCCAAAAATCACAAAGCTCTATAGACTACCCTGAATTCCAAGGTAGTTACAGTTCGTTTGCTTATTTTCACAAGAAAGCAACATTTTACATTGGTATTTTTTGCCATTTTAGTGCAATTTTGTGGTTTTCCTTCCTTAATATTTTGGGAGAGATTGTTTGAAAAGAAGCATAATGACAACCCTCACCAATTCACCTTCTCTTGGGAGAAGATTAGAACTTTCACTGAAATTACGTAAGTGTTCTATGAACAATTCAAACTGAACCTAAAGGAATTAAAAATATACACCATGCACAGCTGGGAAGCCACCTAGAAGGTGAATCAACATGGCCCTCTCCCTGATGACAGCAGAATATGAAACAAGGACTTTTAAGAAATACAGAGGATAAAGGTTATAATTAAGACTATTTAAAACTGGAGAAAAACATGCTTGTCATTATCCATTTAGCACTCAAATGAACACAGCTTTGTGCCTGTTTCTAGGTTGGTTATTGTGTTCTTCAGAAAAAATAAATCTGCATCCACACTGCACCTTCTCATCTGTAAAATCACCACAATTCAGCTGCGACACTGAGACCTCAAGTTTTCAGGGACAGAGACATTTCACCAGTACTTGCAGCGGGCATTTAGTTTGACAAATTCCTGGCCGTGGCAGAAACACCAGTAACTTGGTACTAATGCACTACTGAAATATGCTGAACATTTACTGGACAATAACCACCAGCTGAGTCTTAACCATAATTTTGCACTGCAGTAACAGGCCTGTTGCATGTTATCTGGGAACCAGAGGACTTTTAGCACTGTCATAAAAGCTACATCAGAATCAACCCCTTGTTCTAACATCACTGACACTCACCTATTATAAATAAAAATTCCATTGAGCAATAGATCCTAACTGAAATGGCAATTGGCTTGGGTGTCCTTAAGAATAATTTGATTTAAAAGAAAACCACACAAGAGTACAAAATGTGACCCTTTACTGTGGAGAAAAGCATAAATAAGCAGCACCACCAAGACCAGGAGGAAATAGATCATTCCAGAAATATCAAGTTTTGAAGAACCTGCAGTGCTGACTGCTTTACTCCACTTGGAATTACTTACCCCATTATATAAATTTCCACTTTCACAGTGGGACATCTGCCCTTATGCTTATTTGGGAAAGGAATAAAATGTAGCTTGAGTGGTAGGGAAACATTTTCCAAGCAAGGATGATTAGGCAATGCTCTGCCTCAGGAAGTGTTTCAGGCACTGTCAGTTGATGATGTTTAAGAAGAAATCAGAGGGAAAATACCCACAGGTTTAGCCCACAGAGATTTTCACATCATGCAGACTGGGACTAGCTGAACTAGGAGGTCCTTTGCAGATGCATCACCTGTAATTCTTTTTGGCACCATTCCTTGGCTTTAAAATACTTCATCTTCCCCCATGCCAGGGGCTCTAACACAACATGATGTCTGGCACAAACCAGGCTCCAGGATCGTCCTGAATCACACAGCAAACTAGTGATGTGCAAATTAAATTAGTTAAAAATCTGTCTTTTGTAAGAAACTTTTTTGTGGCTTTCCAACCATACTAGAAGGAGGAAACAACATACCCATAACATGGAGGACCAGTTGTTGTCACAACTATTCATCACAGGGGGAAGAAAGAAGATTCAAATATGTCTATCCTTATCTAATTCAGCATGTATTATAGAGACTATTTTTATATTATAAATGTGCAGTCTAGATTCTTCATTCCATCACTATTCTTTTCCAACACTAAAAACCTGCTTATCTGAAGACTTCACATAGCTACAAGAATCTTCATTGGAAGAAATATGTTCTCATGTCATCTATTTTTGGCTCTCCATGCCGTGACAACAGAGGCTGGCCTGGTGTTGCTATATATGAACACTTCCCAGGTAGCAGAAGAGCTGCCGCAGATTGCCTGGCACCTGCTCGAGGATGAGGTGAACAGAAAGCATAGCAAAAGTATTTTTATTTCATCAAGAACATTTTGGCCAAGCCATATTTGTAGAAGATAAAAACTGAGGAAAGTGTAAACCGATGGGGAATGTAATCTTTTAATATTTTGGGAGCATGAAATGGTGAAATCAGAGTTCTGAACTGGAACAGGTTTAAGATGGAGTGGAACAAACACAGCAGGTGCTTGGGGGAAATATCCTTTTCAGGACAAGCATTTTCAAGACCTGGTAGCTACATTTGGTTAGTTCTAATCTTCTTTTAACAAAATAACTTCTGAAAAGGCAATAAAAATATATATATATGTGGAACATGGATGTCAATAGAAACATATTGCAAGTATGATACATCACCAACAAGCCTGTGGCTGCTGAGTTAGGGAGAAAACCTGATGTTCTTAGAAGCATTGTCTTTTGCTTTCTAATATAATTTTTGAAGACCTGATTTTTTTTTTATAGAGGAGCTATTAAGAGAAACTAATTATGATTTTATTTTTAAGGGCCAGGATTTTCTCTTACATGTATCATTTTAACTCAGGAGTAAGGCCATTCAGGCAAATGAGATGAGGTTGGTGTGAACAAGTTGAAATGATCAGACAAAGGCCTCAAGATATTTATGGATGGAATGAGTCATTCCTGTTCTGGCTGGCTGATTATATCAGTGGAAAATTAGTCTGTCATCATGCAGGGCCTGAGCCTCCTTATTCCAACATCAGGAAATATTGTATGGAGTCCACCAGTACTTCAGTAGCCTAAAACCAGCAAGATGCTAGAACTGAGCCCACAGTCCCAGTGCCATCTACTAGTTGTGTGTTGACTCTAAAGAAGCTGCCCAGTTTAAATCAACAGATCATCTGGTCTTTCTTACTCAGTCTGTTGGCCTAAAGTAACTTACATGAAAATTTAGTAAGACCTACTTCTTATTGAAAATATGAACTAACTGTGGTCAAAGAACACATTGTTTTTCTAACATCACATCCAAAAAAGTAACTTTTCTTCCATCAATCTCGAGTGACATGTCTACAGAGCTGGTAAGGAGACATTAAATAGGTAACGTAAATTTGAATACTCAAATTCCCTCTATACCAAATGCAGATCTGTGAGAAATCTTCAGCAATCCAAGTCTTGGAGTATTTTGCAACGATTTCTGCGTCAAAGTAAAACAACTGTGCCAGAAGTGACAGGATTATTGCGATTTCGGGCACACCAGGTTTGGTGGTGCTAGAACATGTGATCCATCCATCTTATCTCTAAGAATAGGCAATACCAGCCATTCAAGAAGCCAGCTCAGGAAGTGTTGTGGTGGCCTACTGTGATTATCTAGAATAGACTAGGAGAGAAAGAAATGGCTGGAATGTCTCCAGCAACTGTTGGAGTTCCCAGGAAGGTTTTTTTACCTCGTGGCAATGACTTAAAGGCTAATTAGAGTCAGAAAACCAAAATGGCAACCTACAGATTCCCCAGACACCAGGTGTTTACCAGAAAAATCTGTTCCCCAGCCAGACACTGTTCCTGTTCTCGATGATTTCCATGAGCCTCTCCCTACCAGACAGGAGGCTGTTTGCCTTCCCAGTGTGTCTGTGCACTTCTCACTTCTGAGAACTGAGTAGGATTAAAATCACCTTGAAAGTGGAGGAAACCAAGTGTGGATGATTCTTGGATCCATCTCAGCAACTCCAGAAGCTGTCTGAGAAGCACAATGATGCTTTTCACCAGGTTCTTCGTGCTTCAGGCAACCACAGAGTACCAATGTTTTGCTGCTCTCCTGCCCCTGCCCAGCCAGTGGTCCACTACAAACACTAACCTGGAGAACTCTGGGTTTAAATCATTCCCAGTGCAGTTTTACTTCCTATAAACCCATTGCACCTTCTTCTCAAGTCATTTAAGCACCAGGCATTGCGGGTATCATGGTTTCATATTATACTTTGCTAATGCCACGTAGAGTTTTTCTGCATTAAATGTCAGGTTTTTATCTTTCCCACAAATAAGAGAGCTCTGCACCATAACATATCCTATAGAAAGCTCCATTCATATCTAAAGCCCAAGGATTTTTTTTATTTTTTTGGGGGGAGTAAGATTATGAATTTATTCAGAAATTAAATGAGATTAATAATTTTGAAAGCAATTTACAAATAGCAATCAGCCACTGCAATGAAGGTCAAAATTAAAAGGACACATTAGCAATTGAATATCTTTCCTCCCTTTAAAGTTTTAATACTGCATACCTGTTAATAATGGAAAATATCCTTCTTCAAGAGTAGCATTTTCAAAAATTGGTAGGATCCTTTTGCTAATTCTAATCTTCTTTTAATAAAATAATTTGTTAAAAAGGATTATAAAGAAGCATGAAAATGGAATGCCAATAGAAATGTACTGCCCACACAATAAATAGTTAATGTATTTTCTAAATGAATGATTTAAAATAGCTATTAAAGTAAAGAGAATGAGCTTATGTTTCTAGTAATGACTTCTCTGCCTCAGAATGAAATCTGTAAATCCCTGATTGCAATTTCACATCCCAAAAGAACAAGCAGTCCTGGGACTGATGCTTATTGCCTTTATCATTAATACTAACATACCACATATGTGATTTTTATATCACTAGTTTGAATATTTAGATTTATACTCGTGTATGCTTTATATTTTAAATCTCACACAGCTATTCTGTCACAAAAATAAAGCTCTCCTTCAACAAGGCTTTTTTGTATGTACATGCATACATGTATACACAGACTTTCAGCATAACTACAATTTTATTCATAAGAGCACATAATGATTCAGGCTGTGATTGTTAATAAAAATGCATTTCTAACCATCAAATTTGAGTCTATTATTCTAAGTTAATTGCATTTGCCCTAAAGAGACTTGCGACTGGCTGTCAGCCTATTTGTGTCAGTTCCATTTTATTCATCAGTCAATCTTGTCTCCTCTTTTTTCACATCCCATATATTGATCAAATAGATTTGTTAGCATGCCTCTGCAGCTTTAAAAAAGTTTTTGTTATTTGTCAGGTTTATTTGATTACTATATTAGTTTGAGTGTTATCTTAATTGTTATTTCAATAGAAAATAAATGCCCTTTGATAGTCCCACAAGATTCCCATTAAATATAATCCATATAACAAGTTAGTGGATGGAGTGAATGTGGTAAGAAAATAAACACATTAAGCCTATTTTAAAAGGTGGTATTAATCTGCAGCTGTATTGTACTTGATCCAAAAGACAGGAATAGAATAAGTACAGTGTGAAACAATTTTGATAAACATCAGTGCCGTATCATTGCATATTATGCTGTGTATAAAATACCTTAAGAAAAAGATGTGTGATATAAAATAAACTGAGGTCATATCTGGAAGAGTGGGGTTTGTGGTTAAGTGTGAAATTGAATGATATTAAATATGGCTTTAGAAACTAAAAATTGGGCTAGAGAGGCAGTAAGAAAAAGTAAGTGGAAATGCTGTGTTGTATGGGGCAAATTTTTGGCAGGGAGAGAAAAAAAAACCCAGATTTTAGAGAGGTATTTATTGCAGTGAAAGGTAATTATCTATGCAAGTACCTTCTTCCTCCATGAAGTATGATGCACTGTTTAGTGAAATAAGCAAGAGTTTAGCTAGATTAAAATATTGAAAAAGCATTTGTGCATATTAATCACTCCATTTTGTTAATCAATTCACAAAACCAAAGTTTTTACCTCAGCCTTCTCAAAGAGGAAGGGGATGCAACCAGTTTTCCCATACGAATGTCTCAGAAACCTGTCTCTGATACCTCCATTATCTGCAAGACTACATAACCCTGGCTCCTTGCCTAACCTTGAATCTGGGATGTCCCCAGCTGGTACCTCAATTTACATAGTGCCAGAAATACCCTTCCATTAAAAAAGATATGAGAAGGTCATATGTGTTAAGAAATCTACTCCAGATATAGAAGCATTGTTTCCTAAAATGTTTATTAAAACAATCTTTTGCTTTACTTATATTGAAGTACATTGACTGAGCCCATCACTTTCTGAAACTAAGATGTGAAATTACCAAATTTCTTGTGAAAATCTAATTTCTTTCATTTCTTTGGCCAGGCTTAGTCTTTCTGTCATCTAACTTTATTCACTGAATGCTGGAGTTTCTGGTCTGCATAACCAATCACAGGGAAATGGGGTGAGAACAGGGACAAAACCAGACTCCCAAAAGGCAATTTTTTCCTGGCTTGAATTCTTCAGACAGGATGGGATGACTTGCCAGTAGGATGGGCTTGTCTTTCATTGATTTTTGTAGGCATTTAGGCCAGACTGAACACCTATCACACCTACCAGGTACAGCTGGTATCCTGAACACCACCCTAAGGGGGACCTATCTCATTATAGCAGGAACATTTTTAAGTGCCTATACCAAGCTGTGAATGCTTGAAAAGTCCAACTCCCAGACTGTTTTTCATCTGGAACCTTTTTATCAGTATTTTATACTAAACTATCATGCTAAAGCTTCAAATGCCCTAAAAAAAGCTCAGATTTGCAGTCCTCCTAGAGCAGTTAGCAACACTCCTGTGATTCAGAAGCACACGGTGTGATGATAGTTTCAAGCTAAACTGTTATGACCAGCTAGTATGGAATATAAACAGGAACAGATGAGAAGAATACAGCCTCAACATTTGAGACAACAAAGAAAGAGTGAAATGATTGCTACATAAAAGACATTTCAAAGACCTCCCAGAAAAGCAGGCATAAAAATCCCCAATAAAAAGGCTCAGCAAGAAAACTGTCACACCCCCTAATCCTCAGCAGACTCTAACAAGATGTTCGCATGAGCCAGAGATTGTCTCCTTCCCCAGAAGACAAAAGGCACAGAAATCAATACTGTCTAGCATAGGATTAGGAGGAAAGAGATAGATAAAAAGGATTCCTTAACCCTACAATTAGAAACCCCAACTCTCCAGCCAAAAGGATAATCAGAAACAGACTGCAAACCTGTGTCACAATAATTGCTGCATCTTTCTTTACTCTTTGAAAACTGATATATTTTCTGAAGATTTTTTTGTAATTTATTGCCACCCTAAGAAAGGTTTTGATGGCCACTTAGCTACAGACAACTGCTGCTACCAAACCACAATTCAGCACACATGGCAATAGTCCTATTTCCCATTCTTTACGGTTCAACCACCTCCAACCAAGCAAAAATTATATTACCAATGCTTGTACCAACCTCCTAGTAAACTGTACAACTAAAACCAAAATTATATGTAATACCCTAGTCTTCTAACAAATGATCAGCTTACTGTGCCCTGAACCAGACACTTACACAGATTCTTCATGCCAAACCTGGCATCAGCATGTGCTCTGATTAAAATGGAAACAACTTAGTTGTTATAACGAACATCTTTAGCTTTATTTGGTATTACTAATGCTTTTAAACAGAAGGCAGGGTACTGGCAAGAGTAGAAAACAGACTTGAAGGGGGAGGAAACCTGCAGGCTGAAAAGAAGCTACAGTCTCCAAAGTCTGACCCTCCTGCTGTAGCTAACTAGTGACCATAAGCTCTGAGAGCTGGAGAAGTTTGCTGAATAGAAATGTAAGACTCTTCCTGAAGCCCAGCAAGGCAACCACAAGACATTGACAATGACATTTACAAAACCTATGCATAAATTTAAACAATGACTTCAGCACCCAATCATATGTGCTTAGGAGCTATACATGTTCCCACTTCACAGAGGGTTAAACCACACAAGAACTAAATAGTTAGTACAAGTACTCATTGAGTGATAATCAGAATTTAAGCAGTCACCACATCCAGTGCTACCAGCCTTTCCCAGTTTTTCTGGTATCATCAGGAGAGGAAAAATCAAATGATTTCTTTTTTTCTCCCCCCCAAGTGCAGCTCACTTGCAAACCATCTCTCCATAGTCTTGTGATCCTACTGTCTACTGAACCTTAAATTTCCTGCCTTAGATTAACATTCCATGGTCTTGTTCTGTGCAAGCTAGACAATACCTCAATGCTGCCTCAAATTCTGTGGCAGATGAAATAATCCCTCTCAGTAAACTACTTGAAACCACTTAGAAAAACGTTGGCAGAGATGCAGCTTGAACCATTGTCATTTGTTATGGAAAGACAAACAGAAGAATCATGGCTTGAAATAAATGCATGGGAGAATAGCACATATTTCTGTTCTCTTTTAGTAAAGCTCAAAGGCAGCATAAAGCTCAGCTCCCACATTCTTGTAGAATGAAAGGGAAAAATGTTATCTATAGGTATCTAAGCAAACTTTCTAGGTCTCAGTCCAGATGAGAGCAAGGAATTCACTCTGCCCCTAAAGCCTGCAGAAAATACTATACCAGACAGAGCAACACAGGACATGAATCACCAGGGGATGGGAGCAGAGGGCAGTGTGGTCTGTATGGTGGCACAGGCAAATTAATCTCTTCTCAGGCACACAGTTTCCCAGGGACTCCAAGTCTTGCTTTTGGCATATTGCTAGAGACTCACAAGCCTCCACCAACAAGAACACTTGTCCCCATGTCACAAGAAGCTTCACTGCTCTCCTGATGAAAGGCCAGCTATGCTTCCATCAAGAACCTGGGAGTAGGATCATGGTACCCTGCCTGCTGACTGAAAATTATTTTCAGATCATATTTTCCTTGTTTTTTTGAGCAAGATAAGTTCTGGTTGCCACTATTACAAGGACAACTGGTAAATCTTAAGGTAGATCAGTGTTTTCCACAATTTGTATTCAGATTCACCAAAGAAACTACAAAACATTATTTGAGTGACCCCTGTGTGGCACAAAATTCCTGGTCCACTGGGATCACAATGACACCCACGTATTCAGTCATACATAAGATCTATGCCTTCCCCTCCAAGCAGAGGAGAAATGCATAGTGCTACAGACACTGTCAAGTTTTCTGCTTTGCCATTGTTATTGATTCTGAGATTCTCAGATACCATGGTGGTGAAAGGCAATGCAAAACCCTAATATCCCTAAAAAAGATATAATTGCTACCCTGAAACAGAAAAATAAAGATAGGTGAGCTAAACTTGAACCTTCAACATATCCTAAAACCATGGTTCATAAAACTAGACTACGGTTATGTTTGATAACTTAACCTGTTGGCTTCAACACTTGCAAATCTGGATTCTTCACCTGTACCAGCAGTAGGAGAAGAGATGTGACAAACCATACAGTGATGAGGTCCATGATCAGGTTCATTACCAGTGTTTGCCTAATTGTGATCATTTTACTGAATATTTTGCCCAATTAAGATTTTCATTTTGCCACAGAAAGCAGATTCAACAGACCCTGTAGTCAAACATTTCCAACACCTTTAACAGACATTTGGATGGTCCCTCATGTTCCGAGGCAGAGCCATTTCACTGGTCAGGTATATGAAGACTCAGACATGAGCCATGAAGAAAACACACAAAAAGACTTTACTCACTCAGAAGCTCAGGGTTGAACGCTGCATCAGTGAATCAGGATCCTGGAACAGTCTCTGCTCCCCTGGAGAGGACAAGTGTCGACCATATGAAAGCTTCCTGTGTCCCCTGGGGAAATTGTAGAATTACAGAACCATTTAAGTTGGAAAATACTTTCAAAATCATCTCAGTGAGAGACCAGAGGACACTAGATCTCTAAAAGGAAGGGTTATCTCCCAACTTTCATAAAGACGTGTTTTTTGCAGCCTTGTGAACTCATTTAGGGGACTAAGTCTTCAGCTTGACTTTTCTCTTTCCTCTGATAACAATAGAGTTCAGAGGTGTTTACAAAACACATGTGGGATAACAAAGGCACCTCACTAGCTGAGGAGCTTTTCCTGCTTTGTGAACCTTCCTTTCCCCTTCTTGATTTCTCAAAGTGGGCAGCCCCTTGGGAGCTCAGGTAAGCCCTTCATCTTCCCAGCTCCTTCTCCTCATAGCACATGAGGCACAGCACCACATCATTTCAACTCCTGAAGTGGCACACTCCATGCAAAAAATTAGCTCAATAAGTCTAATTCCATTGGGGGATGTAAGCAACACTTTTTCCTTAGTATTTTTTCTTCAGCTGTTTGAGCCTTCAGCCCATCTTTAAAATGACAATATTGTTTGTATTAACGACTCTAAAGAAACATTTTAAGGTTCACTCAAGAAGCAGAACAAACACAGAACTGCTGTGCAGGGAGCTGAACTGAGAAGCTTTTGAGTATGAGAACAAGCTTTTCACCTCTCTAGGAGTTTCTTAGGAAAATTGAGTAAGAACCCCTCAAAAGTTAGCCTAGGAGTACACACAAAACCTGTTTGTTTACACTTACAAGAGCTCAGGAGATTACTTAGGATTCAGGGAACCTCCAAACTACCACCTTTCCAAAGCTTCTAACTCTGCACCTTACCTGGAGAACCAGCATGATGTTGCTTTTACTCTTCCCTCTATTTATCGGAAGAAGCAAGGTCTGTGGCTCCCTCCCTTCCCAGCTGAGGATGTTTTCCTACATAAGGGCTCTAATACCAATTTATCCCACCTGAAAGCCTTTAGAAAGGGAAAATATGCCAATTTATCTGCTTTCTAGCCAGCCATTGCAGAAGCAGGTAATTCTCATCTGCTCCAAATACTTCTGATAATGGCATTTGGAGAGTCCCAGCTGGAGCCAACCTGAGAAAGCCCTCAGCTCTTGGCAGTGGCACTCAGCAGTCCTCACCATGACCATTAATTAGGATGTTGCTGATTAAAGGGTGATTACATCAGGCTAGGCAGTACTCACAGGCTGGGATCTTCTAGTAAGGATGGGCAGGCTGTGGTAGAGATGACATCATCTAAAAAAGTTTAGAAAGCACCATGGCCCCAGTAGGACCTTCCTTAAGGGGTTACCCAAGACCCTGTTGACAGGCAAAACCCCTGCACCAAATGGTTCAGTACCTGAAAGGGGCCTACAGGAGAGCTGGGGAGGGGCTTGTGACAACTGCATGTGGTGATAGGACACGGTGGGGATGGTTTTAAACTGAAACAGAATACATTTAGATTGGATATTAGGAAGAAATTCTGTACTGTGAGGGTGGTGAGGCACTAGAACAAACTGCCCAGAGAAGCTGTGGCTGCCCCATCCCTGAAAGTGTTCAAGGACAGGTTGGATGGAGCTCTGAGCAACCTGGTCTGGAGGAAGGTTGTCCCTGCCCATGGCAGGGGGGGTTAGAACAAGATGATCTTTAAGGTCCTTTCCAACACAAACCTTTCTATGGTTCTGTGATTCTATCTGTGCTGTGAACACACATGATGCAAACTTTCTCTGCTAGTTAGAGGACACTTCTGGGGCTTTGGTAGGCAAGGTCAAGACAACATTAATCTGCTCTGATAAAGCATGAGGAGGTAAATCATCCTGTGCAACTCAGAAGTCATTCAGATGGTACTTTTGGCATTTCCCCCCTCCCTCCTCTGCTTTTGTTCTGTCAGTCTGAAGAGAACAGCTCGTGTGATGTAATTTAGAATGGAGCTTTTTTAAAGCTTTCACTCAGGAGAAGCTTCAGGAGCTCTGGGGGTATAGCTTAGCTCCGAGAAATAGAAAGAAAGCAAGTTTGCATTGACAGCTTGATCCCAGAGAGAGGTGGCTGCCTGCTTGTCTAACAGGTCCTCTGGGTCTGGATGAGGCAGAGGCAGAGGAGCAGTCATATTAAGTGAACGCGCGCTGCCAATGTTAAAGGAACAATTACCATTATTCTGCATAGTTCACTGTTTGCTACTGCTATTTCCTTCAATAAAACCTCTTTTCACTTGCCAATTGGAGCTTGTCATGTAACAATATTTCTTATGCACAATACACATACTAAAATGCCCCTGTGTTTTTAATACATTTATAGTTGTTAACAATAGTGGTATAGTGACAGAAAAAAAAGGGACTTGCTTTGAATACAGAACAGACTGAAAAAAGAATAAACCAGTGGCCCTGCTCTGAAGGATTCATGGGGGCTAGATTTTGCCTAATCTGTGTTAAAGCAGTGACACCTTTTCCATTTCATTGATGCCTACTTCTTCCTCTCAGGGCCTGGGCTGTGACCTCCTTGCTTCGAAGGGGTTGTACATCTGAGCCTTGTGCAAAAGCTTCAGGGATGGTTTTGGTACGAGGGAGTTTAGGGGAGAGAGTTGGGCTCTCACTCACCCCTGTGCCAGGGCAGCACTGAGAGGGAAGGACAAGGGGTGTCACTTGGCAATCCCAGTTTGCTGAAAGTTCCCCAATAACCCTTTGATCCTTGTGCATGGTTCACAGACAGGCAGGAGCATGCTGCCCTACTGTCTACCAACACCTGAAACCTCTGGTGTTCACTGCTCACATCAGAATAACAAAGGCTCCTGGTGAAGCAGGACAAACAGCGTCTCCCTGGGGAGACAGTGGCATTTCATTGGAGCTGTGGAGCTCTACAGCCCTGCTCCAAAAGCTTGTACAATGAAAACATTGTGTTGGGACTGCGCCTGCCAACATCACAAGGCCAGGTGGAAACGACCGCAGTGAAGGTGCCACAGTGAGAAGAAATTACGTGTTTGCACTTCTGAGCAGGCTGAACCTCATATTTCATGCACCCAAAGGAACAAGCAGCTGTTCGGAAACCTTTGTAGCATAGTCATGAAGAAAACTTTCTTCTGCCGTAAGATTCATGTTTTCTAAGAACACTATTTTCTTCTGAACAAGTTAATATACACAGGAAAAGACATCTTGAGTGTTCCTGACTCTCCTACACTATCCAGGAATAGTGATAGACTGCGAGTTTAAACACATTCTTCCACTGCACAGCGAGAGAAGTGTGTTTAATGCTGTGAGCAGAACAGTTACCGTGTTTGCCTTTGCCAGAGCAGGCAAGACTACACTGTTTTAAAAGTACTTATTACATACATAAGTAACAGTGGATGTCATCTGTCTACCCCCAGAATAGATGTTCTGCATCTTCGGTGCAGGGGGAAAAAGTGGTTTGTGCAGAGATGCACAACATGATACATCTTCTGCTTCAGATATTGCTAATTGCTCTGTCTATGACTTTCTCTGAGGAAAAGAGCAGAGAAACCCCGAGGAGTCTACCATAACAGAGGCTGTTTTGCAGCCTGATCTGTTGAGCTCCCTGGAATTCTTTTCATTGACACCTAATGATACTGGATCAAGCCCTTGGAAAGATAAATACATGGTTTTCCAGTCCAGTCCAGCACAGGCTGTTCTGCAACACCTGGAGAGGTGCTCAGTTGGCAATAAGATTAATAATTTTTGTTATAGTGGACAAGTCCAGCACTCAGTTGTGTTCCAGCATGGCTTGCAGATGATACAGAAACAAATGGAAGCATTTACAAGGGTCCAGAAGAATTAAGACTCTCAAAGATTGCCACTCACCATTGGGCTCAAATCAAGGAAAAGCTTTTATAACATATTAGAAGACATGGGGTTTGTAGTTGTATATTATCATGTGCCAATTTACCATGAGTAGAGCTTTAAGGAGTATCTGTGAGAAACATTGCATCTTCTGTGAGTTGCAGCTGTATTTCGTGGTGTTTAAAGTGTTTGGATGTGTTTTAAGAATTTGCATGGGTTTGATGGGGTTAATGTATGTGGTTTTGATGGAGTTTCCCACCACCAAACCAAAATGCTGACAGCCTCAAAGCTCCTCTGGCGTTAATGCTGTACAGGGATACCTTTGTGTCCATAACTGTGTGTAATACCTGCTTTGGGAATAAACTCTTGGCACATAAATTCAGTGTCATGCAGAAACTGGCAAAGACCTTGGGACATGAAAGGAAGATGCTGTGCTGTTTTTTCATTGGAAAGTTCACAAATTCTGCCTAGAGATCCCTCTGATATTTTCACTTTTCAATAGACAGTGCTTACCAAAAATAAAACTGAGCATTTTTAGTGCTTTCCAAATATAATGACATAGAGTTTTACATCTTAAAAAAAATTGTAATAAACTCAGCATTTTCTGGTTTACAATACCTATAAATTTTCCAAACTAAACAGTGAACAATTACATAAGGATGTCCATGAGTGAGACCCACTTTTAGTTACTGTGCCAGTGTACTAAATAAAGTCCCTTTCACTTCTGGCTACTCTGCTCTGGTTAGGATTTTGTTTCTGAAACTTGATCATATTGGCAGACAATCTTAACCTCATTGTGTGGTGAGTCATTAACCATGAGAGGAAGGAAGGAAGAGTGAATTAATGCAGCAGTGCTGTCCAGGCAAGGGCAACAATAATAACAGTAACAATGATAACATTTGTTTTTTCTCTACTTTGAAAACAAGGTCAGTTCAGATAAGACAATACATCAAACCCTCCATTTTCACATTCTGCAGTGAGGAATAAAGAGAACTTAGAGGTTTGAATTTAACCTCCAGAATAAGCCCCTGCCCATGAGCTCTGGGATGGACTTGCCCAGCACCCAGTCCAAGGTGTCCTCACAGCCCCATCAGCAGGGTGGCCTCAGGGGCTCAGTGTGGTGCTGTGCATCCCAAATCCCTGCAGCCCAGAGAGGGGACAAGGACTGACATGACCCCATGGTGTCTGGGTTGACCTACTGACATTAATAACAACAAACAGATTGCTAAGCCCTCTGCTTGGCGGGGGAAGGACAAGTCTGTGTGTTTTCATTTCAGACTCAGTTTGAGACTTATTTGCTCTGAGTTTTTTAATTAACCCTTTTAGCAAAATATCAGCAGAGCTCAACGTTGAAACAAAAAGAAGGGAACAAAAGAATAGAAAAGCAGGCTTTAGTTTCCTTTACAAAACCTTTAGGGCTGTTTCTTATGATAGAGCCACCACACCACCTGTGAGATCCTCCCCATCCATGGAGTTGGAAGGGGCTTGGAGCAATCTGGTCTAGTGGAAGGTGCCCCTTCTCATGGTAGGTAGTTGGAACTAGATAGTGGTAAGGTCCCTTTCAACCCAAACCACCCTATGATTCCATAAGGTCAAAAAATCCAATTTGGGGCTTAAAGAACACTTCGGGAATAGCCACTCCTTCTCAGAGAATCCCTGAAAGTAGGATCTCTTTCAAGAGCTGCTGGAATAACAACAGGCTGCCAGGATGTTCTGATCATAAAATTCAAAACAGGCAAAACTAAAAAAAGTGACCTAACAGAAAACAGCACGTGAAACACCACCATATCCTGCTGCTCTGTGGACCCACCTCAATTCCTGTAATGCATTCATTTCATGGGAGCCATTTCATACAGTCAAAATATTCAGGGCAGAAATATAGACCTAAAGAAAAACATGATAGGGAGAGAAAACAGAGGCTGAAAGAGAATTTGGGAGATCCAATCTAGAAACAAGGCCTGGGGGCTCTGGTGTGGCTCTCCCAGAGGATGCACAACTGTATCCTGCACCCAGGCCCCAGAGTTTCAGGGATTTCTTTGCCTGTTGGCCAGCTGAGGTTATGTTTCTGTTGCAGTTAACACTTGACACCAAAGCTGTGAGGTTCCTGTGAAAATTCCATGATTTACCTTGGTGTTTATCAGCCGAGGGCTCTGGAGGACCTGACGCCGGGCTCTGGCAGAGAGCCACGGAGGGAGCAGAGCTCTGGGCAGGCACCTGTAACCCACCCAGTGAGCACGCTGCAAACCAGCAGTGAATTTTGCTATTGTGATCATTTAGGGCACGAATTATGTCCAGTGTTTAATGTGGATGATGATGTCTGATGCAACTGGGACTTTTGAATTAGCACATAAAACCCTTTTCATATTTGGTCCCCCTTCTTGCCAGCTCATTACAACTCTAAGGTGTAAGCGAACAGCATAAAATTCACACCGATCCCTTCAAATCTTTTTTAAGCATCCTTAAATCCAGCTTTTTTCCCCCCTCTGCTATACATCTTACTTTTTATAGTTAAAAGTAATTTTAAAGCAAAAAAGAACATAAACAATATACACTGACTCTTGACACTCCATTGCTTTTTTAAACTAGAATAATAAAAATTTGCAAATGAACAAAAGAGTGGGAGGAAGATATCTGATTTACAATGTTTTTGAGATAAAGAACACTATAAAAAAAGATCAATGTGAATAATAAAGCATTGTTAACTGAGTCATGACATTTCTATTCTCAGTGAAGATTTGAACAGTAGAGCTCTGCAAATGAGCACCTTGTGCCATTTTCAAAGTGGGAGGAAGACATATAATTATAATTTTTAAAGTGAAGAGAATTTAAAAAAAAAATCTCTGTGAAAAAGTTTATTGAAAAACATATCGACATATCAATATGACATAAATTACTTTAATTTTTATTAAACTAGGAGGGGGGGAAAACCTCTTTTTGAAAACTGGCTGCAGAAAGCATTCCTTGAAAAGAATTTTCTTTATTAAAAACTCTTTTGCTAAGATGAAACAGCACTGAATGTCAGCACTACCGTATATTTATTCTGTAACTCTTCCAACAGCTGAGATCTATAAAAGAAACATATTTTCAAAACAGTTTTAACCTCCATTGTCTTGATCATTTGTATTAACATTTTTCATGTCACCTATTGAAATCCCTTAAAGGAGCCTTTTATTCAGTCAAAATTAATGAAGCCGTTTTCTTAAACAGCCTCCAAAAACTAAAAAGGACGTAATGTTGTGCATTTTATTTGACATACATTTTCTGCCATTTCACTTAGTCGTGTGATGAGAGCAATACTTCATATTTATGCTATCAAATCTGCAGAGAAAAGTGATTTTGAGAGAGAAGAAAACTAACTCTGCTCTTGCTGTGTGTGCAATTTAAATCCACAGCAAAAATACAGCATTGATCAGATTACTCCAATTGAGTCATTTAGTGCTTTGGCATTCCTGAAGTTAGGGCCCAGCTGTGAAATCATAGTTGGGGCCAAACATTGCTGTTAGGTGAGTGCACATGGCTCCCATTTTCTTCAAAGGGAATGACACACATGGCCAATATTTAACTTTCACCTCTTCCATTCTTCAGCTAGCAAAGCCAGAACCAACGGAGTATGTGCAGGCAATTTAATAGAATTAAGAATATAATCAAGATTTTCCAGTACTTACTAGTGATTTGGGATATATGATTCAATACACCTCAAAACGCAGATGCTCAGCATATTCTGAAAATCAGGCCATCTCAAATGCCTTGCTTTAAGCAGGTAAAATCATAAATTATTCTGAGTATTTTGGTCATTGGATCTTAACAAACTGGGTGTAGGATTCCTTTTCAAAGTCGTAAATTCTAATTTCTGGCTTGGCTGGGAGATTTATGACATCCCAACCCATTTTGTGTCCTGTTTGCACACATTTCTCCCCTGCCATTACCACTGTGGGACTTGAACACAGTGCAGGTGCCCTTCTGCAGCAACTGACCCCTTGAGAAAATCAAAGTCCTGGCTCTGCAGGTCCCCTGGGATGGACTTTGCAGCTTAAGGGCCACAGGGAGAAAAAAGGATGCATCCTACAAATCTAGCTGCCCCATGCTGTATGCAGATCTTCATTTCAACTCAAGGTCAAGTGGAAAACTTTCCTACCATCCTTGCTGACTCTCCTCTTCACTTTCCCCCAACTCCATCTGTTCCTCACCCATCTCCTTCGTTCTGCGCTCGCCTCCCTCTTCTTCCTGTGTCCATCTGTTCCCTCCTTCCTCGACACAAGTTGGGGAAGGGAAGTAAATTCAGTCATTCACTGAACAGATTTCTAGATGAACCCCCTCCCTCTCCAGTTCTAACTTCATTCATCATGGCAGAAATTATAATGAATAGAAATGTTGAAGGTGAAAATTTATTAGGGATTGTGTTGCTTTCTTATATGAAAAGCAGTTAAAGCTGCATATAAACATTGGCTTCATTCATTTTTTCTTAATATATGGTATAATTAGCAAGAAATATTAGTGGAAGTGCTTGCTATGCAGTCCATCAACACATGCCTGTCAGAGCTTAGGATCTGGGCCAAAAGTTTTTGCCAGTCCTGTGATAGATTTATAATAAGCCTATAGAAGGCTTTACAGTTAGCTGGGTCACTAATTCATGAAGTTAAAACGTATGCAATGAGGTCAAAAATTCACTATTGATAAAATACCCCCTCCCGGGATTGCACCATTAGCTTTGTTACTGCAACGGCAAAATAAAGTAAACCCAGAGCTCCTGTGAATTACCGGTCCATCATCGTAAATCAGAAGCAAAGCACTTGCATGAGTTCATGATGTCATATGAAGCCCAAGGTATATTTATAGCCTTGTGTACTATTTCCTGTTTCCTTATGACAAAAATAAACAGTCTCTAAATCCCCTGTATCCTTATGCCTGAGCTCAGGAAAGTGTAATGGGCACAAAACTATGAAAGCACCGGTGATATAACGGGCTAGAGCAGCTCCCTCCTGGTCAGTCGTGGCACCCACTCTCCCTCTGGCCTTTCCCATATGGATGAGAGCAGTTCCCATGGAGTTTGCTCCATCTGCTCGACTCACTGAAGGGATAGTCCCACACCCCCTCTTATTTTGCCTCCCTGACCCTTGGAGAGAGAAGGAGAGAAGGTTTAAGTCGCCAAGCCCTAGGCATGGAGTGAATGTCCTGGCAAGTGCAGTCAAAGTGGAGGAGCTCAGCACCACTGGGACCTTGGGCATCTTGTCCACCAAGACTGTTAAGCCATGGAAGCTGGAACATGGGCTGAAATTTCCCCTCTCTTCATTTGCTGATGATTTGGGAATGTCATCTAAAGTTTTTATGATGTTTGGACATGGATTATGCCCTACATTTCATTGCATACCTCGCACTGCTCAAATTTTCTGTTCCTACCTGAACTGCTGTGTTTGCTGGTGATCCTCTTCACTTCTTCTCAGATGAAACTTTCTGTCTCAGCAATTTGTTTTATTTTTGGCTTCCTTTCCCGAAATGAGACAGAAGGTAACAGAAACAGGGCACTATCCCATGTAACCACCCCTTGCAAGGAAGTGCACTTACTTCTGTTTGACCTGAAAGCAACAACTCCCTAAGTCAATGGCTGTCACTGAGTGGCTGAGGATGATAGCTATGCCAAAACATGTTTATTTACATTTATCCCTCTGCAATTTTGGGTTTTTTCTCTCACCAAGACAGGCGGACCAGCTCCCTGCCTCTCCTGGCGCTCCCTGGGGGGACACCAAGCAGTGAAGACCATCCAGGTAAGTTGCTGGCCCTGTGCATGTGCCACACTGTGCAGAGATACCCCTGGCATCCCCTCACATCACTGCTGGAAATCAGTTATGTCCCCTAAACTAGCAAGAAAAAGTATTTTGTTTTTCTTTTCACTTTTTTTTTTTTTAAATGCCCTGCAAAACCTGAGGTTTGGGTTTCATTTTACTATGAGTCTTCTCAAACCAAGTGAGTTCATATCAAGCTGTTGTATTTACAAGTCATTATCCATCAGGTCTGATGTAGCCTTGCCTGCTCCATCTCAGGACTGGATGGGCATGGCACACAGCTCTTTTGGTGATGAGCATGTGGTATATTGAACAGACAGGTAGTGACAGCAGTGCAGGGGATAACAAATGGCAGGGGGAGCAACCAGGCATTCCTTTGGGTTTTTTGCTGCACTGATACACCAGGATGCCTCACAGTGAAATTAAAAAGTTACATGCCCTGAACTGCTAGAGATTTCCACACAGTTTAACATTAACCCTTGGCACTCCTTGCCACAGGGGTATGAGGCAAAGGGCCACTGACAGGATGGGTTGGGAACAAATGCCACCAGCGGGTAGAGCCACAGGCTCTTGTCCTTCACTTGTAAGATGTGGGTGAACCCTACCATGGTGATGGGTCTATTCTCCTTGTCTTTAGTGGCTTCTCCTCCTAACCAGTTGCTCCAAGAGCTACTTGGATTAGCCACATGGTGACAGTCCCCATTCAGCAGAACAGAGCACCTCTTATCATCCCATCCCTTATCAAAAAGAGACTCAGAGCCCTTATATGCCTCTTTATAAAATCCAATTTCAAAAGCATGCTGGGAAACTCCAGCCTCCTGTTCTCCAGGACTGTAAGATGCTGGCTTGTGTCTAAAGCCAATGAGGGGACCTACTGCAAATGCCAGTCTTGGTATCACTGCTCCTCCCTACTAACCAGAGGGATCTGGGACTGGTATCAGTAAAAAGTAAGTGATTACTTTGTGCTTTCATGAATTTAGACACTGCAGTCAGCCACCTGAATCACTCAACCAAAAAAAAAAAAAAATCCATGTGAGTATTGAGACTGTGTCTTTAATACAAACATGGGTGAACAATCCCAGTCTTCTACTGCAACAGCCAAGGCCAGTCCCAACTTCCTCATGTGAGGAAGAAAGTTGCTACTTCACGATACTATTTAAAAATGGCACATTGGGGGGTGTACCTTTAGATGCCTCTGCCTAGCAGTCTCACACTGAATAGTCTGAGATTTCTTCATCATGATGCACTCATTTTTCCCTTTAAATTCACTTCAGTGGATGATATCTACATGTTAAAAACACAGAAATTTGTGGACATCTGAAGCTGAGCACAGGCTCTTAAAAGAAGTAGCAAAATTTGACCCTCTGCCTATCTCTCATTGTAATTTATTTTTTTTTATATTCTCAATTAACCGTAATAATAAATAATATCAGTAGTATATATTTTTAAAGCTTATTTGGCTCCACTTATTAGTTCCAAACTCTCCACCTACTACTGTTCCATCCAGCAACAAACTATAATAGAAAAAGAAAAGTGCTAACTACCTTGTTTTTTATGCTGGTCTGGCATAATCTTTATTTCTTCAGACAGTTTGTGCAAACATTAAATTGATAAAAGACATAATGTAGATGGACCCACAGTTGAACTGAAGGTAATTGCATAAAAATGAAATGGAGACCTATAATTGTACACTGCTTTAGCCTCTCCTGCGGTGTTGTCTGGAAGCAAGGATCTCACTTGTCATAGCAAGTTGCTTGTTACAGTGATTGCATGAAGACTTGATCTAGCTGTACAAGACAAGTATAACATCACTGAAAGAGAGCTTTTCAAACTAAGAGTCTGACACTAAAATGTACTGTATTTTCCAAGATGTAGTATGCTTTAACAAACAGAAGAGTCCTTGAGTGACAGCTTTTGTTACCCTTTTGTTTGATGGTGCTGTATTGAAAAATTCAGGTTATGTCTATGCTTTTCTATTTCTGGTTTTGATTTCTCTTCAACAGCACTTCAAGAATAAAAATTGACTCGAAGTATGAATAGTAGAAGTCAGTGGATACAGTAAATGTTAGTCTGGCATTTACTGATTACTTCTGTCTGACTTTTTTTTAGTCTCGCTTGTTGAATGCTTAAATGCATTCCATGGGCCATTGTATTGTTGCAGAACTGAGGAAGTCAACAGACACACTGTGAAGTAAGACATATCTAGTTTAGATTTTTGGGCCAGTTATGAAAGTGGAAACTCATAGTCATCCTTGCCTAAGCCTTTCGATGTGATCCATGTGTACTCAGTGGCTCAGCCTGTGCAGCTGAGTCTGAACAAGCAGGATCCATTTGTAACATTGGCACCTGAATACCAGGTGGGGCATGTGTCTTTTGGCCTCCCAAATCAATTAGCATCCAATAAATCCAATGCAAAAGCAGGACATTGCTTCCTCCAGAGCTCTGCTGCTTCAATTAGCAAAGCTTTTCCTGGAGATGGTTTGTTATTGAATGAAAGTGCAGGAAAACTTGTGGTATGCCATTGATTTATAAACACTGAAAAACAGTGGTTACTGTACATATAAGTACATCCAAAACGCATAAGTTTTCACATTTTGGACTGAAGATGCTGGCCAAGAAGTCAGAGAGGAAAAAAAAGAGAGCTATATTTACTTACTCTGGGGGGAAAACCATCAACAAATCATCACAGATGGGCAAAACCAGACAGGCACAGCCTGGGATGTTGGTTTCCTATGACCAAGGGTACAACCTGGAGGGGAGAACTGCTGTGATTTGTGCTGTTGGGTCACACTCAGTGGAGCCACTGCCTCTGCAGCCCTTCCCTGTGCCTTTCCTTCATCATAATGCTCACAAAACCTGACAGTTTCTGAGACTGCTGGCTTACTGTCTCCTTTCCTCTTCTTCTCTCCATCCCAGCATTTACTCTATGCCTGAGGCCAACCTGTACTCTCCAGGACAGGGAAATTCTACATTTCCTTCACAGTAGACTTTGTCATTATTACAAGTTCAAACTCAAGCCAATACATCTGCCAAGACACAATTTTAAAGCAGGGGTTTAAATTGAAAATCAAAATGAAAATGATAGCTTAGTATTTCTGCACATCCTCTCCCAAGATCTTACTCTACTAACCTCTACCTTTCCACATATTTCATCATGTAAAAATGACCTAAAATGGCATGAAACCTGACAATGAGCAGAAATTTAAATTGTTCACTCATCCTATATGTAATAGAATTACAGAAGTCATAGAAGAATGAGCTTGGAAGGGACTTCTAGAAGTCACCTTATCTACCTATGCCACAAACCAGGGTTAACTGTGCAGTAAGAGCAGGTTGCTGCAGTCCATGCCCAGCTGAGCTCTGCACATTTCCCCATCCTTGCTGGGGTCTGCCCTGGTGCTTTACATCTCCCATGTTGAGGAACTTGTTCCCTATGCAATTAAAGTCATCCTTGGTGTAGCTTGTGGCAGTGGCCTCTTGCCTTTTTGCCTCTGAGCACTGCTGGGAGGGGTTGGGGTCTGGCTTCTCCATTATCCTGGCTACAAAGTGGAACCCACCATCCAGCACCATTCTTTGCCTTCTCTCCTCCAAGCCAGCCAAGCCCAGTTCCCTCAGTCTCTCCTCATACAGAAGTTCTTCCAGACTCCTCACCATTCAGTGTCCTTCACTGGACTTGCTCCAGACAACACTTAAACATCAAATCCTTGCTTGTCCCCACTTCAAGCCTTATGGTCCCAGTGGTTTTTCACTTACCTTGTAATTCATCCATCCCATCTCCTTTTCCCCCTCTTGGCTGCAAGGATACTGGGGGAACAACTGCAGTCTCATCAAGTTTTCACTCTCTGCCAGCCTTTCCTTGGTTTTTCTTTAGGTCACAGGTCAAAGGTACCTGAAAAATAAGAGTTAGGCAGGGTGTCTCTTCAGGGTCCTGGCAGCCAAGTGCATACTAACCACTTTAGAGCACTTAGTGCTCCTCTCAGAAAGTAGTATTTGCAAAACTGAGTTGTTTGTAAAGATCGATTTTCTGTATATAGCTCAAGAGCAAGCATATCACAAGATTTAAGTAAGACAAAAAGTGAGGCTGTGAGGTGCAGGAGTTAATCAGCTGTAGATAAGAACTGATGAGGTTTTATCATCCCCGCCACAGAGAGAATGTCTGTGTTTCTTGGCCTCTTGATCACTTCAGAGAGTGAGCGAAACTATATATCAACCCATGTTTATCTGTGCCTGAGAAGTTCTTCAAGAATAAATTGAACTCAGAACTCTTCTTAACCTTTTCCCTAGTTGGGGCTTAAAATTAAGCTCTCCCTCTGGTTTTTGAGCTGCCTCTCTGGCACGCTGACAGCATGTGAAGTATCCCATCTCCTAGCTGACTTCCAGGCCAACAACACAAGTGGGGATGAAGTTATGAAATAAGGAATCTGGATGTTAAACAGAGACCATCTGGCTTTCTTTGCTACAAGATTATGAGCCATGGTGAGCTGGCACATCTGCATCAAGGTACCACCTACGTGCACATGGTTGGCTGTAAATTTAGGGAAACAGAGTTGCTGTTGAAAAATAATAAGATAACTGTTTTTCCTTCTTTTATATCACAAATTGAAGTTAGGACAGCATGATCAAAATAGATGTCAACTGAGGCAGGAGTTCTGTTCTCTCTCAAAGCCTGATCCCACCCAGTGGAAGTGAATTATTACTTAGTGTCTAATTCCACTGGGTTTAAGAGAAAACCTTAGAAGGCAAGTTCACAAATACCTATACTATGAATAAAGCTCTGTAAAGAGACTGAAATCATTAGGTAAGAAGGGTTAGGCCTTGGAAGTAAACAACTGTAGGCTTGGAAATTCTACATATGTTATTCTTTCAGATCTCTGTCTTGGTATCACAGTCTACTTTTTTTTCCTAATCCCACCAGACAACCAGCTTACAAATGAAAAACACACAGATGAAAAGCCTATGAAAGGTATTGTTATGAGTTCTGTCGCAGAATTCAGCATCACAGACGCTTCATCAAAGGGCACCAAAAATGAGAAGAAATTGTCAGATGCGAGCAGATCATCCATTGCCTCCCTGGAGAAATGCAGAGAATTCTCTTACATTGAAGATGACGCATCAGTACATCAGAGAGACAGTGACGGTACGTTTTATAAACCAGATCACATTTGAGCTGATTTCTAAATAATGCCCATTGCAAAAGAACTATGTGTATCCAACTCAAAATTACATGTTGAACAGGAGGTTCAAGAACATTGCCAAAAGCAATGTGAAGTTGCCCTGCAGACATTTGTGTGATGGATGAGATTCTCTAGAAGATGATCTTAAATTGTCAGTGATATTAAAGTCATACAAGAGGAGCTCAGAGCTTATTGTGCCACAGAACATTTGTACTTTAGTAATGAGTGTTTGCACAGAGGTACCAGTGTCAGTATCAAATAAATGCTATCCCTGATTATTCCACTGAATGTGAAAAAAAGGCTCTGTGAAGTATTTCAGAAGTTTCCTATGTGTGCCTTTTGCAATAATGGATTAGCGTGTTATATCCAATGGAGCTGGGATCTATTGTCTATATCATTTAACAATTCCTAAATTAAGAATTTCTAAATACAGATCAGCACAATAAAGTGCCCCGCTCTCCAGAAATCATAAACATCTCTATTTTATCATTGATCCTGTATAAAACGATGTATCTCATACATCTATTAGAATACACTTAATTTCAGTGAAGGATTTGAAGTATTTATTTTATTTAGGAGACTTGTCCTCTAGTCCAGACACTCCTTATTTTCTGAGTTTGCTGACTACCTCAACCATTACTGGCACACAGGTGTGTGCCATGTGATGCAAATAACAGATTTCATACTCCTTAAGAAAGCTAAAAGTGAAGGAAATTAACAACAAAAAAACCCCAATCTGTGCTCAATTAATAATGTTAAGGGCTGGATAGAAGCCAAGAAAACCAAAGGAAGCCAGATTTGTGGTTGTCACTGCATACTCAGCTCACTCTACTCTGACAACTTACTGCTTATTCTACATACACGAGGCCAAATCCTGTTTTCTGGTGCATGAAGAATCTCTGAAGGCAGAGGAATAGAGGAGGAAATTGATGATTATTTTGTTCCCTGCACTCAGGGAGAAGCTCATAAGTCTCACCAAGGGTGACTGGCATGGCTTCAGTGAGCTTTGGACCAGGGCTGTTCAGAGCATCATTTGTATGAGCAGATGCCACCAAACAAGAGCAGGAAAATTCAGAGATGAGGCAGGCTAGAAAAATTATTAAAAATTCTTCTTTTGTGCTAATTAATCTACTAATGTAGAGAATGAGAGCTGAGGTCATTGTTCTCACTGAGATAAACACAGTAATGCCGTTTGGCAAACAGCAGGGAAAACAGAGGGGAAAACAGGAGATTGCATCTTCTTTTATGCAGTTTGTGGCTAATTTATTTTCAAATATATAAATGAATGCATAGGAATGGATGTTTAATTGCTAATATCTATTATTTATATACATTACCCCACTTAAAACAGGACCAAAAAGCCTCACACATGCAGATTTTTCGAAATGTGTTACATCCATTATCACAGTTCATGGTGTGTGCTCTGATGGGAATTTAAAAGCATCTTTACTGCACATCACAGAGTCTGTGCTGAAACATTACTTTATTATTAAAATCTTGTGCTTTTTGTGTGCTCTCTTTCCTGGATGAAGCCCTAAGAATCATATCTATTCTCTCCAGATTACATAAGCACCATTATGGTTAACACATTCAGGGGAAAAAACCTGTTATTAGAAAACAGATCCTTGGAGAGGGAAAAAAATAGAAAATTCGTTAATACATAATTATGAATTTTGTCTCTCACATCTATGTATAGGAAGGAAATTTCATAAACATAAGCGATCTAAAAAGAATAGTCTTAATTGCACCAAGGACTGCTGAATAAAATGATTGCCTTTTCTACAGTGTAAATTTCATACAATTAAATGCAGCAGTCACCTTATTAAATGTTTCAATTTTATAATTATTTCAGTTCATTTAGTCAGGAAAAAAAATATAAGCATGAATTTACTAAGTATCACCGAAATCTAGTCATTCTTATTCCACAGAACTGACTTAGAAGTTAGTTGTGCTTGTCTGAACATAAATAGATCTTGATATATTTAAATAAGTATTAAAATTGATAACATTGGTGATGATAATGTCACTTAGAAGTTCAATCATATGCTATTTATTCTTGCTACCTGCTTTAACTGCTTTTATTTTTTTTTAAATAAAGAAGTTGGAATATTTTTAATTTTGTTTTTCATCAAGAAAGCTTTCTTAAAAAAAAAAAAAAAAAAAAAGAGCATAATTCCGGAAACTTCCTGGCAGTGAACTTAATGTTACGTGAGATAGAAAATGCCACAACAGAACCAATGCAGTTGAATGAGTTCACAGTTAGTCATCCTAGGGCAAGAAATGTGGTTATAACCATATGCTTTCCTGAAAGAACCAATGAAAAGACATTCATATTGTTGAAGGCATTTTTCCTTTCCAAAAACAAGAAGGCAAAAAAAAAGAGAGAGAGAGGGAGAGAGAAAGGTCTGGGTCTTGGCACTCCAACTGGATTCACACAGTCAGGATCTCACACCTGCTGCACCCGAGCAGCCTCCCCAGATGCTGGAGGCTGAGCAGCACCGAGGCAATTAGTGGATTTCTGGAGGGAACAAACATAACACCAAGTTTTAGTCACAGTGACCAAGTTTTCAGGAATATTCACTGGCTACAGACACATATCCTAGATGACCTATTTTCCAAACATTTTGTATCCTTTGAAAAATTGACCTTTGTGAATGGAAAGGTGAGAACGCTGCTTTGGTGGGGAGGTAGAAGGACCCTGGGCTGGGACATGATGAGCACATTGCCCTCTGTGAATGCTCTTCTCCAGACCTACTCTACCTCCCTGTCATTGGCTAGACACTAAATATTTTTAGTGCAAGCTCTTATGAAAATAAACTCCAGTGTCACATGAGCTGGTGTCGTGGTTTAATCCCAGGCAGGTCATTCATTGCCTCTCTGCAGAATGAGGGAGTTGCAAAGGTACCAGTGAGAGAAATGATAGAGCTTAATGGGACAGAAAAGAAGAAATTACTAATAATATTGATGATATAAGAATCAGAATATACACAACAAGTGAAACACATTGCAATTGTTCACCCCTCTCCAACCAATGCACAGCCAGTTCGCAAGCAGCAACTCCTGGCCACTTTCTCCTTACTTGCTAAACTGAGCATGATGCCATATGGTCTGGAATATCCCTCTGGCCACTTGGGGTCAGCTGTCCTAGCTGTGTCCCCTCCCAGCTGCTTGTGCCTCTCCAGCCTCCTTGCTGCCAGGACATGAGAAACTAAAGAGTCCTTGACTTAGTATAAACTCTGCTTAGCAACAACTAAAATCGGTGTGTTATATCAACATTATTCTCATCCTAAATCCAAAACACTGCACTGTACCAGCTAAAATTAACTCTAGCCCAGCTGAAACCGGGACAGTTGGCCAGACAGAATATGCAGCAACACAAACCAGCAGCATTTCCAAACTCCTGCAAAGCCCCCTCAGAACATCCCTGCTGCCTGAAACCCTTTAAGAGTATAGAATCACGGAATCTTTTAGGCTGAGAAACACCTTTAAGATCACTGAGTCCAACCACAAAGTTGGTCCAGAGTACTTGTTCCACTGAACTTCACTGCCACTGAATATTTCCATTCAAATTATTTTCACGCAGCTGTTGTTTTTTTCCAGATCAAACTACATAGAAAATAAACTTTTAATTTGTCTCTGTGGAAGTGGTTATCATCAATGTATTTTTAGCCCACCCTGGGTGCTTTGCATCTCATTTCTGTGTAGCCACGATAGCCTAAACCTGGGTTTAGCATGCTCTTGTTCTCATGTCTCCCTGCTTTTCCTCTCTCTTAGATGAATGTGCAACACTTATCCTGGCCTGCTTGTTCTGCCAGTTTTGGGACTTTCTTATAATGCTGCCTGATACCTGTGAACATTGGCTGACAGATACCTGTTGTCCATCCAATAGATATTACCAGACCTCCGACGAAGACCATGGAAACAACGACTGCAACTGTGACTGTGACATTGATTGCAGCCTTTTTGAGTCCTGCCACGAGACTGGGGAATGCCTGGAACTTGCCATGGAAATTTCTGAAGTCTGCTATCGTTAATAGGAAAATACTTGACAAAATTCTTCCAAACTACCTGAAAGTGAACTGACAGATTACAAAGGAGATTTTTTTTTCAAGATATTAATAATAACCAGAGATTTTGCCAATGAGGACTATGTGCATCTTGCTGCCCCCTCCCTGGAGGTCTGTATATCTGTACCATTCTGGTTGTGAGATTTCACAAACTGCTGAAACCAATAAAGGACAAAAAAAGGGTCTTCTCCTTTGCCAGAGATGACAACAGAATTCCTAAGTGCCAAGCGTGCTCTATGCTTTACCCACTGTCAACCCAAGGCTTTTATAAACCTTTAATTCCTTTAAATACAGATTTCCCCATTCATAAACACAGGATAAATTAGGACATTCATTTAGGACTGATATATATATTAGTTCATCTTCCTAATGGATTCATACCTAAACATGTACTACACATTGTTGATTATTATTAATAATTTATGATATAGCATCATTTTATAATTAAAAATTTATTTATTCAATCTCTTAAAACACACTTATACACTCAGTTTAGGTAGAAAAGAAAATTAAATTAATTAGAAACCATGCTAGCGGTAATTACAGCAAATGTTGCTAAAATCTCCAGCGAATTTTGTGGAGGAAGCATTTTCACAGGGTAGTGCCATTCGACAGTGTATTAATGTGCGTGCCTATGGTTATGTAATAACAGGTTATGTCTATTGTTCATTAGTTATAGGAAAGGGCTCCTTAAGTGTAATTAGCCTAAATGGGAATTGACTGCATGCTTCCAGAGGAGAATTACCCCGTGGACAGCCAGTAACTCCTTTTCTTGATTTTCATTTGTAAGATTTCTGCAAGCAGCAGAATATTGCCACTTATTTTAGTGCAAACAGGCATCTCCACCTGTGCACAAAAGATTACAAAATGACAGTATCTATCCTGGTTGTGCTTTCAAACTCCCTCTATCTCTTTTCTGATGGCAGGTCTGATTAATAAAAAGGAAATACATATTGCACATTACACATATGACAACAAAAGCATGTAAATTCAGCTGCCTGAGGGTGCAGAACATGGGTATTAAGCACAGAGGAAAATACAGAGTTGCTTGCTCATATTAGGTATTTATAGACTAACAGCAGAGACAGTGTTGACTTTGTCTAGGCACTAAAACTTCTCCCCCAAACCCCACTGATGCCTGGGAAATCCCAAAAAAGGATCCTGGGATACTCAGCATGGCTGAAATCATTGAAGCCATTTGTTTATTAATCAGAGTAGTCCTGATGGACAAATATTTACTGGTGAAAAAAAAAATCATATGAATTTCCTTCCACTCACCCCACTTCTGGAAAACTTGTGTTTTCAAAAAATCAGAAGTAAGAAGTAGAATCATTGACAATCTTTGTATGTGTCTTACAAAGCTTAGAGACCAGAGCAAAACAAACCTCTTCCAATGCATGGAGCAGCCCAGCACACCTTGTTTCTGTGCACCTTCCAGGACATTGGTGGGAAGTAGAAGAGTTTTGGTTATTTTAGTTGCGACATCACTATGTGAGCTGCAACCACCTAAATGAACACAACCCTTAGTCCTTCCCTGCCACACCAGTGCCAGCCTGCTGGCTGGGTCTGGATCCAGACACAAAAAGCACTACCCACCATCCAGGAGGGACTGGTTTGGGACACCCACTCTGGTCTGGGCAATGCTGAGTTTTAATGCTCGGATTTTTGATCTTAAATCTCCTATATTGAGTCTCACAACTAAACTCTCAGTGCAACGTATCAGGTCACAGAGTCTTGGATCATTCTATCCTCTCTGCCACAGGTTTTCCTTGACAAAGAGGTGTGTGGGTATGAATGAATAAAAACACTGACCCAAGGCACTTAAGAGTCAGAAAAAGGGAAAACTTGTCCCACATACTGTTTCTTAGAGAAGTACCCGTAGTTATGGCAGTCCTTGCTCCTGATGCTGCTGTCCAAAAAGGGAGATTTCTGGTACAATGGCTGAAAGGAGCCCAGGAGAGGAAACCAGAGGGTGGCATGTCCCAAAATTTTATCAGTGAGTGACCTAGAAATGGGGAGCTTGTCTTGCAAGCCAGGATCTCTTGTTTCAGTTCTGAGCCTGCAAGGTAATACGCATTGACCATAACAGGATCACCCATGGCAAGTGAGGTCTCCATTCAGCTGTGGAGCTGAATTAAGGACTACTGGCATGTGGAGGTTTTTTCAACTCTTTTCCTAGGAATCATTATTCAAAAGATTCTTTTTCTTGTTGTAATCCACAGGTTGGGATATTGAGGTCATGTCTACTATGGGGCAGGGGTAAGGTCAAAGACAGAATTACAATGGTCGTGGCCATAGCCATGGCTAGACAGGATGTCCCAACAATATGAATGGAATCACACTGTGGGATATATTGAGGGCTGCTGCTGTAGTGAATGGTGGTGTTTTAAATAACGCAGCAATATCTCCTTGCCTGAAGTGTACAAAGGCACATTGCTCAGTTTCCTGCTTTAGGAAGTAGATTTTTAGAGACCTTCTTTATGAGCGATGAAACCTTGAAAAACACATTATTTCATACAATACAGCAGAAGCAGCAGCTTATGATGACTTTCTTTCCTGTCAAAAAGTTGTTAATTGCAATGTTGTTTTTTCATGACACATAGGAACACTTTGGTATACTGACACCAGAGAAAGTCAGTCAGACTTTTCCATTACCTATTCCAGAAACTGGGTTTCCTCTTTGAACAGCCATCCTATTCCCACACTAAACTGACTTCCTAGGGCAGAAAAATACCCATTTATCAGATCTGAACATGGGTAGACATTCCAGTGCAACAGAAACATTTGGAACAATTCAAGGCTGTCTCTGTATTTTCTGTTTACTGGGAAGGAAGGTCTGAGCGCCTGAGTAGGAGGCGTTTGGGTGGATGGCTGTTCGGAACATGTTGGACTCAGCTGTGCTCCCAGGAGATGTCAGTGTGTGAAACCAGCTCCTCAGAACAACAAATAGAAGTTACCATTTTGCAAACGGGAACATCGCTCTGACACGACGCCTCTCCTCAGCACCAGGAATGCTCTGACAGATTGGCTGGGGGAAGAGAGAGACAGAGAGAATAACGAAGAGCTGTGTTGCTACCTTCTACAGGAAGGGCCCATGAGATGCTCTCTAAGGATCTCCTCCTGGAATTGACCCAGCAGTCTCACCCTAGAGGCAAAAATGTCTTTTCACCTCCTTTCGCTGTGTTCTCAGAACACAACACAGATTAAGATGTAAACTTTAGGAAAATTAAAGTTTGCTAAATATGGGAAAGGCCTCAGGGTGCTTCCAAAAGGTTAGAGATGAGTTATCCCCAAGAAAGTTGAATTCTCTGACTGACCATGAACCCTTCCATAATGTCATTCTGGTGCCTTACTCTCCATGCACATTAGATAGGGGGCTAACAAAAATTATCCTATGTACACCCCCAAATATAGGGATGGAGCATAAAATGTTACCTCATTTAACTTCCTTCTGCTTCCTGAAGCATTTTGATCATCCATACTCTCTCAAGCAACCATCACCTAGACAAACCAACACCTTCCAAGTGTCAGGACAGTGCACGACTCTGCCTTAACTCCAGGACTGCTGAGGGACTCAAGCTGAGTGATACAGCTGAGCTCTAGAAGACTTTGGTTCTCAGGAAGAAAGTAAAATACAGGAACAGCCAATATGTTTGCAGTTGTATTTCTCTACTGTGCTTGTACAGTACCAAAAAAAGTTCAATAGTGTTGGACTAAAAATGAATGTATCTGTTAAATTTTTGTTTTAATTATATGAAATGGGTGGTTCCATTGCTTTTGTCCTCATTTATTTGGGTTCTCTTGAATGCAAGGTAAGTTTTCTATTATGCAAGAAAAGTCAGTTCACCAAGCACACTTGGATTTCCAGGCACTCCTCCACTATGATTCACTGTAACTGGATATTAATCATGATTAATAATCTATCATTCCTGTGGCTTTAAAAAAATAAATAAAAAAATTAAAAATATGGGAATTATTGGGAAACTGCACTTTCTCTTAGGATACTTCATATAATTGCACAATGGAACAATTCTATGGAATTCATTATTCTGCTGGTAATGATCTAGATTTCCTTAATACTGCACACAAACGGGAATCATTGCCATCTGATGGATGTTCCATGGCCTGTGCAAAATGAGTTGGTGGGTGCAAGCCAATTCATAATGGATGTGTGCCCATATCACAAAAAACACCATTATAATTGGTACCCTTAGGAAAACCGCCAAGGTCTGAGTGTAAACAGAGCACTTTCTGTCCCAAGAGCTCACTCTTCTGTGGCCAGGGTTGAAGCACAACAGAAAGAGCAATGTTGAACTGCATCTGTTGCCTCTGTAAAGGGCTTCACTCTCCTGAGGTAGCAGTTGGCATCTTGGATCCTCTGTATAAATGAGAAAATCCCCACTACAGGCCCACAGTCCTGCCTCTTCTCCCCACACTCATTAAAGTCATCATGGAGCCTGTGCAGGTATAAAATGGAACAGAGATGATTATTGTTGCAGTTCAAAATTTGTCCTCTTTCTGAGTGTATCCAGAAAAAAATATATTATCACCAAAATGTAAGTGCCTGTTCAACAATGCTCATTTGAAATCCGAGAAATCTACAAATCAGAAAATGCTGAAAGTCACTGACTTACCATCCCCTGGTGCTTTCCAGTAATAAACCACTGTTGCCCTTGTGTGGAAGAGGGACCAGGGACTTCCAACAGAGCAGATCATAGGTCACTAGACTATCTTGCTTATAAAATGAAAAGAGAAAAATAAAGATATCTCATGAACATTCTGTGATGGCCTTCCTGAGCAAAGCAGTTGAAGTAACAAAGGAATATTGGAGAAGTCTGATTCCTTATTAGAGAATCTTGCAAATCAAACAGTCATTCAGATGCTCATACCACAGTATATTGAAATGGCCATGGTACAAAGGGAGGAAAAAAACCCACCTTATACAAGTACACAAGAAAATCACCATCAATATCATTAAAATGCAGACTCAATTTATATTGCCAGTTTTGCCATGATTTCTACAAAGTAAAAAATAATGCCAGAGAGCAGTGAAGAAAATATTATTAGATCAACTATATAAAAAGCATGAATGATTCCATTAGCAAGCACAGCTGAGAAAAGACAGGATTTAAATCAAATATAAATATGATAAGATTATACAGGCAAAGTGGCATGTCCATCTTAGCAAACATATAGAAGAAGCAAAACAAAAGTAGAATTTTGGTTTTATTCTGTACAACATGTTCCGTCTTAACAGCGTTTAAAAACCTGATGGAAGCATCCTGTCAGCTCCTCAGTTTTATACTGTACTTGTTCTAGGTAAGTCACAAATGTGCAGTTAATTTAGAAGAACACCCTTTGTTCACCTGTATTGCAGTATATTTGCATCATTCAACCCCTCCGAGAGTCAATGTGCTGTATCACTTGATGCAGTCATCACAAACTCTTCTACTGAAACAGCAAAGCTACCCACAGCACCACAATTCCACCTCCTAAAAACCTTTGGGGTGTTGTAACATGTCTTTGCAGGGAGAATGAAGTAAAATGTACCAAAGGTTTGTGTTAAATGGGACAGTCAATCGTTTAAAATAAAAGGATCAGGTTTTCTAATCTGTTCTCTTTTGGAATAGGGGAGCTCAGCCTCCACTTCTTGAGCCTTTTCATCAAAAATATGGCCGGAAAAATCTTCCTCCAAGAAGCATTTTTTGGATAGTACCATCTCTAACTAGGTCTACTGTATATAAATATATACAGAGCGAGAGAGGGGTAAAGGATTAAGAAGCAGAAAGAGATGAGGTAGCTTTGAGTAATGTAACTGATAGCAGTTGTTCCCAGCTCATCATCTACAATTGCTCCATGGAACAGTTTTCTCCTGTCAGGGTAATTTTTGTGATTTCTGCTGCACCAGAGGCAAATGAGCCATGGGATGAAAGCAGGAAGAGCCTTTGCCCTGGCTCCTGGAGATTTCTGCTTCCTCACACACTGCCCACTCCTGTCCTCATTTACATCCAGATGGTCTCTCTGATAGACACATCATTTGTAAGGGATTTCTCCACAGTTCAAAATCGGGGTTGAGAAGGACACACATCAGTATTCATCTTCTCAAAGTTATAATCAAATATTAATCCATTTTAAACCCCTTGATTTTACTATGCATTTAAATTTTTCCTGTAATCTATAACCTGTACACACCATAAAGTCATCACTGAGAGGGGAAGCTGGAAAAATCCAGCTACCTTTCCAAATGGAACTCAGAATATATATTTTTAGCTACATTAAGCCAACTGCATGCAGCTCTGCACACTTATGTAATTCCAACATAAAAATAATCCATAATATTCCAGAGGAACAAATCCAATTCTTAGTCACATAAATTTTCATATAATTCCATCAAAACCTATTCCAAAAATGTCTCAGTCTCTCTGAGTGCTAAAGTTGGAACAAAAGAGCGAGTCCTTTAAAATGCCTTTGGAGCTTCCAGGGATGTTAAATCTAATTGCCCTTAGCATAGCACCGATCCACAAAGGTTTAAGTCATGGAAAATGTATTTTACCTTTATACAAGATATACTATGCAAAGTTTATCGTGGCACAGTAAAGTCAGATCTAACTTGCTTCATGCAAGTTTCAGACAGAAAGAAATTACACTTTGACACTTCACTTTGACTAATCAGGACAGAAAAACATGTCTTATATTTAATAATTTAATTTAATATTTTTATATATAATTGATAATTATATTTAATAATATGACATGATATGATATGATAAAATGTCCATTTGTGCACTTGGGTCTATATGTGTGCATAGAAATCCATATTTAGATTCACAGATATTTATAGCAATGTCTCTAGTTCCAAGAAACAAAAAAGGATGGAGAATAGGCGAAGATTAATTGTGATAGAAACTTTCTTAAGACAAAGCCAGAACCAACACTATTTGTCATTACCCTTAGAAGCTGTGTAATTATCCCAGCTAAGCCTGAGGAGAAATTTTCCAGTGAATTGGTTGTTCATGACAGAGGGATCACTTGCTAAAGCAGATCTTGCAGTGTCATGGACAAGGTACCGTTGTGAACTGCTCATTTTCCTGAAGGGTTTTTGCAGTCCAGAGAAAGAGGAATGACCCAGGGCCTTGCCTGGGAGCCTGGGAAGTTCTGGAGGTGCAGGTCAAACCACTTTTCCATTTCATTAAAATATAAAATGAGAACTGGAACAGAAACCTTCCATTTTTCCCAGAGGGAGTTTTCTTTGCCAACCCTTCTACATAAGTTTTTTAATTTTCTAAAATCTGTCTGAATCAGTATTTTTCCTCAAACTGGTGGAATAAAACCCCCTTAAGTGCAACATCTCTGTCACAACCAGTGTTTCATAGGCGTAGGAAGTACCATTTCTGACATAGAGAGGTCCTAATATTAAAGACCAAAGAGGGAGAAATACAAGACTGAACAATCTGCCACAAGAAAACAGAACAAAGGGACCAAGGACAGATTTTTTTTCCCTCTGAGAACTTTCTTTCTCAACTAGAAATCTGATCTGCAGCAAGGGGGGCCAAGGGACAAGCCATGTTTATGACACAGCCAAGGATGCTATTCCCTCAGCTCAGTCCCCCAGTGCACTAAACACTCCTAAGCTACATCTGCTCTATAAAGACCCAAGAAAACTTAAGCAGCCTTAAAAAAAAATTTAAAAAAAATTTGCAATGGCACGTCTTCTTAACCAGCATCATGGAAAAGTCATGCTGCTCTGCATATAGCCTTCAGGATTGTGTCTGTAACACTTGAAATCCTGCCCAAGTCTGCTCCGCTCGCACTAACAGGTACTCTCTGTGCTTCTGCATCTTTTCCTACAAGCAAATGTTGCAACTTTCCTATTGCGACAGCTGTAAGAGGCATTCACTTTACTCTGTTTTTCCTTAACACTCCCGATTCCTTTTATATCTAGTTGGGAATACACTCAAGCGCTAATGGCACTTGTTCAGCCATCCAGAGAAGGCGCAGCGTCGCCTTTCTAGCTATTTGTATTTCTTCATTTTGGCAATCTGAACTTTGCCAAGATCCAAACGCCTGATATTTAACTCAGATTCATCTCTCTTAAGGTCAGAAGGCACCAGTAAAATTATCTGGCAACACAAGATCAGCATCCACTTGGAGAAAGGAGGCTTTAAATCAGTCATTCCTCCCTCTTACTCCTGTAAGTAAGAGGATTCCAGGTGCCAGATAATTAAGTCACCACTGACAGATGAGACAGGTGATAGACCCGCATCCTTATGCTATCACTGCTAGTTTGGTAACCTCAAGGGATGTGGCTCACACTGCTTGATAGTGATCTACAGCTGTTGGTGTTTGCTAATCGGTCAGCACGGGCTCTCCTCTGCTCCTGATGGAAAAGTCCCAAGGGGCTGAAGAGAAATGCAGCTTTTAAGGCTCCAAAGACAGCATTTCAGTGGAAAAGAACCTGTTCTACAGTTTCAGACCATAAACACTTTCAGATGTCAGCCCTGTGGGATGATTCAAGACGTAGGGAACAGCATCAGTGCAGCCCTACGCAATGGCAAATAGTCCAAACTACCTTGAAGGCCACTTCCAAGTCTTTGAATCCATGAGCTAAAAAGGGCTTGAGCAGTAAAAGAAAAAACTACATTAATAAACCCTGTGAAAGCCATTGGTAAGGCAAAGCAAGGAGAGCTGCAGGGGAGCTAAGGGAGTGTGGCGACAGCCAAAAAATTCAGAAACTCCTTCAGCAAACAGCAGAGAGACATGCCACCACCCAGGCAGGTCTGACATCAGGGTTTTGAACAGGAGCCCCCAAAGTTTTATTATGAGGCTCCTTTTTGTGAGGCAGGGCACAGCAAATACTCCATTTAAGGCTTCCGTGGAGTTGAACCAGAAATATCCAGCCTTGCAAATATCCTCCCCAGCCAAGCGCAGAGCTGAGACATGCAAAATGAGCGCCCGTCAGCTCAGTGCCAGCGCAACAGAAGGCAGAAGTGCTTCAAGGAACTTGTGACAGGTTCTCTGGATGCACCAATTCGAGACGGGCCAATCCCTGCTTGAAATGTGCAAACTCTCACACTCCTTGGCATGACCGCACAGCCAAAATGCACATTTTTTAAAGGATTCAAAGAAAACACGACCAAAGGGACAGGAACGCAGAGGAATTTGGCAATGGGGAGCAGATGCTTCCTGGGGAGGAGACAGGACTTAGTTCGAAAAAGGTTTGAGGGAAACTTTATATATAGAAGTTGAATGAAGTTGCTGAAGTCTGTTTTATGGCAGAATATCTAACTCACAGGGAGGACTGTACCCTAAACAGTCACACCTAGAAAAGCAACTCTGTGGAGACTCACTCGGGGGAGTGAGGCAACTTAACTGATATAAATATCAGTGCTCTGGTTTACCTATAGCAGCTGCTGCTGGCAGCCACTGCTGCCATCCATCACAACGCAGGTTAGCCAGGTTTTGTCATCGCTGCTCTTTAACAATCCCTCTGGAACCCCAGAGATGATGTAACAGGAATGCTGACAGCCAGAGGGTGAGCTGGTGTGTGGGGCTGGAGTGGGGAAGATTGAGTGGGGATCAAAATGCATATAAGGGACAAACAAAAAGTGAAGAGACTCAAGATGAGCTTCAAAGCTGCTGTCAAGGAAGAGAAACATGACCATCAGTCATGAGAAGGGCTGAGGTACAGTCCAGGCTTGTTCCTGGCTAGTGGGATACAGCTTTTGGTTGAACTTTGTCTGAGAACTTTAATGGTGCCAAGCATGAAATGGGAAGAAAAGGAAGGACAGGGTGACTGGTGAGGAATGCAATTTCCTACCTAAAAGAGAGATGGCAGGTTTGAGAGGAAACAACGCAGGATAGAGTAGAAAGTCCTACAATAGAAGGAAGAGAAAGAGCATCACTATTCTCCTTTACTGGACTGAAAAGGACTTGCATCCATAGAAAAGTATAAAATACTTTACTCCAAAGGGACCTCAGTTATGGCTTGAGCTGAGCCTTTGCATCCTTCCATTAAAAAAAATAAGACACTTGTGATTCTCTGGGCTTCAGTCCTTTTCATACTGGCGTTAATTTTATTTTTCAGACTGAACAAGATCACTCCTCGTTCACATTTTAGGGCCTCCTCATAAAATTAGCCTGGGAAAGCAAGACAATTGGACTGAAAAGTTTTGGACTTGCCTTGGCTATGGGACACTTCAAAAAACCTTATGTTTCCTTGGAAATATTCCCCCTTTGACTAAACTAAACCTGCTCTATTTCCACTAAGTGTCACAAGACTGTACCTCCTTCCAGTGGGACCAGAGAATTTCCTTCCTATAAAGCCGGTTTTAAAGACCAGCTGCACTCCCAAGGCTCCAGCACAGCCTGCAGCCTCCAGCACACCCCATGCCAGAAACCAGCCCCTCTATGGACTCATAAAGGCTGGAAAACATTCTGTGCAGAGCAGGGAAAAAAAGGTAAAAAAATGCCAAGGAGCTTTGCCAAACGCTTTCTGCTTCCTCACACCTATGGCAAATGCTTTGCAGTCTTTTGCAGGGGACATCAGACCCTCACAGGTCAGCCCAAATCTGTCTTTTCCAAAGGAGACCTGATTTTGAGTTAGGCAGCTGTGCCTTACCCTCAGCTCCTGTACGCTGACATCCTCAGGCTGAAGTGAGGGTTCCTGCTAATGATTGCCAGGGAGGACATGGTTCTTCACATCCAGAGGTGATACAGAGGATGGACAAGCACCCTGAAGGCACAGAATAGATGATCTCTGCCATTCCACAGCCAAAGGCACTTCCCAAGTGCCTGCCCTCATCCCTCGTATCACCTCCCTCACTTTGTGCAGGCACCAGTACAGAATCTACCCCGATAATGAGATCCAGAACCATCACTTCTGACATGGGGCTGACTTTTGTCAAAACCTATCACTACAACTCTGTTTCCCCACTGTTTTGAACTTTCTTACGTACAACATTGAAGCCTCAGATTTGTCAAAACATGCAAAGGTTCTGCCAGAGGCTGAGCAACTCATTTTAGTCCCTTTACAAAGCCATTTTAAGGAAAGAAACAACATGTCAGGGCAATGCCAACAACTGACTGTACCAACAAGGAGAGATTTGACATACCTTTCTCTGCTGCAGTGACTGTTATAATAAAAGACAGCAGTGCATTAGTGAAAGATTTATGCTCGTATTTCAACAATGGAAAACATGAGCTTTGCTGTATTCTCATTCACACCGAGACAGGCAGCAAGGGCATGTCATGTAATGCTATTTCCAGGAATGATGTTACAATTGAAGAAATGCTGATTTGCTGGTGCAGTAAGACAATTCCTGGAAGCAGGACAGATTCTTGTGTTGTTATCATTGCAGAGGGAGAATTTGACTGTATAGCCTCTTATCCCGAGCTATTTAGGAGGGATGGCTCCCGAAGAAAAGGTGAACCAGGAATCCCGGGAGAGCTGCCACTCCTCCGTGGCCCCCTCTGTGTGACAGCAGCCTCCCTGGCACCATCAGAACCCTCCATGCCAGCAAGCAAAAGTGCCAGCTAATTGAATTTGCTAATGATACATTCTCTTTAAACCCTTCGCTCCGATCCCACCATTTTGCACTTGCAATTAAATTACAAGCACAAGAAAAAAAAAAAAAAAAGGAAAAAAAAAGGAAAAAGGAAAAAAAATGCCATGTGGTGTCATTTGACATTTAGATGTCAAAGTAGCTGATTGACAGGGAAAAAAAATCAACAGCAAGAGGCCCGTTCCTGCCAAAGCCAGCGGGGTGGTTGCCAGAGGCTTTGGGAAGAGCAGGATTGGGGCCGTCACAGGCCAAGAGGATGAGGCAAAGTGATGGGTGAGTGGACAAGCAAACCCTGTGCCAGGTTATCCTGGCCCAGAGAGATGCAGGAAAAAAGGAATCAGCTGCCTTTGGGAGCATCCTTGTCTATCCCACCCTTGGGAGGAGGAGACCCTGACACCTTCATGGGAGGGTTGTTCTGTGAAGAGCCTGGGAAGAAGGGGTTTTCCCACCTTGTCAGAATTTTTGACTTCTTTTTCTGCATCTTTTCAGGATAAAGAAAGGAGGGATTGCAAAAAAATATATTTGTCTGCTGGGAAAAAAGCAGTTAAACAAATCACTAGTTTTGATAATTTTGAAACCTTTCCTTCAGTTTGAAACCTTACAGATTTCTTATTATTTTTAGCGTAAAAAGGAAAGTAATGAGAATTTCAAAGCAAAATGAAAAATTTAAAAATCAAAATGTGGACAGGTCCTATCTCCCACAGCCTCCATCAGCATCTGCACATGGTCCAGGAGTGTGAAGGTGCATCTGGGTTGGGAAAGGGAAAAGATAAAAGAAAAAAAGGGAATTGCAGGTGCATCTTTTCTCTTTCACAGACCTCACAGGGATGTTGGGTAAACAAATGAGCTTTTGTGTCACTCACTGCAGGCAGCCCCAGCCCCATCCACACGGTTCTCAGCTGCTGGAGGGGTGAAAGTTCCTATAAGAGAAGAAGAAAATATAAAATTAATAACACAAAATTAAAGGTTTCTCTCCTTCAAGCTCTCTTACACACTGTATTACAGCAGACACAGCACATCAGGGAGCTTCCCTGCCTGCCCCATCTCCCACAGATCCCACATGCCGTGGATTTTGGTGGGCTCCAGCTCAGCTTCCCCCAGACCAGCGCTGGGCAGGCAGCAGGCATTGGTATTTGTGTTTTAATGGAATAGACAAGGTATGGACATGGAGTTAAAACTAAAGCTTTGGGGCTTTTTTCCTTCTTTAGATGCAGGTGGGGCTATAAAAAAACCCTGTTAGCATGAGTCAGAGAGCCAGACTTGGCAAAGCTTGGCTTGCCACTTTAAAAACAGAGCACTAATTAAGTCAAGTAACAACAAGGAAAAAAAAATATCTCTTTTTTTCCAATAACTAATCCAGCCTGAAATGAATTAAAAATATTTTACCTGGACGCTATTCATGTACAGACTAAAGCAAAAAAAATGCCTGAAAAAGAAATTCTTGGCAAAACCCTAATGCAAATTACTCTAGCATGAAAGTGCAGACTCTTTTTCAAGCAGTTTAGATAGATTTAATCATGAGGCTGAAAGCCTCCTCCTTCTCTAAGGAGAGGCAAAATGAATAGCCCTCATTTGGGTAGAGGAGAGAGGGTGGGACGGCCAGAGTTATTCTGAATATCCCATTAACAGGGAAAAACATGTCCTTTATCTTCAATATATAGTTTATATCCTGTTATCCCTTAAGTGGGTTCGTTAAGGTGATGTTATGGCAGAAGTTTAGAATTTGTGCTGGTCCTCTGTCCCTCGCACAGAAGTCAGCCTTTGTTGGGAGATGCTGCTCTGCCCAAGAATTGCCCCTGTTATGGAGATGCTGCTCTGGTCCTTGCACATCATACAGGTGCAACCAATCTGGAAGATTTTAATAGCTATTATAATCAATTCTTCCCCCAACTGTTCCAGATTCATGCAAAAATATTCAGGAAATGAGATCCATTCAAACCTGCATCAATGCAGAAAAACATTCATACTTCCAGTGCTCCACAGTTCCTTGGCACTATCTTCAGAGATTTTCTTCCAGGATTATGTTGTTTATTTAAAAAAAAAAAACTTCAGAAATGTCAGTACCAGTGAGACACAGAAAATTAGTGTGAAAAACACTCAGTAAAAATACTGGGTTGTGACAGGAAGTAATCTATTTTTAAAAAGCAGCTAATTCCTCCTGAGCACACCACACTTGCAGAATTAGCAGCAGCCAGGCTTCACGCAGGAGTCACAGGACAAAGTTGTACCATTGTGCAAGACATCCAATCAGCTTGTCAAGGGATGCCTATAAAATTACTTGGGGCAAAACGCTGCCCACATCCAGCTCAGTGTACGTGACAGTCATGCCATTAACTCCAGCAGAAACCTGCGTGCTGGAATAAAGCAAGAGAGACTTGCTGGGGAATTTCTATCAGCGCAGTGAGCAGTAATAGATACAAAGTGCACAGCCTGCAGTTATTCACTCTGGAAATTTAGTTTTGTTGGGAGCTATTTACAGAAGTATCTGCAGCTGCACATTTGCTGATGCTCAGGCCAGCCTGGACCACACAGCCCATTCCCAGGCGCGATCCCAAGCGCTGCAGAGTCACACTGGATCTTCTCCCCATCATTGTCTCCTGCAGCCCATGGTCTGTGTGCTATGTGCAGGCTTATACCCACACCCAAACCTGCCAGGAACTTCAGGGACAAGTTTGGCTGCCAAATAAAGTGATGTCAGGTCTGCTGAGCTGGGTGGGTGGAGGTCACACCCTGTGCCATGGCGGGAGCTGCATCATCCATGAATCCCAAGCATCAGTCCCATTACTGGCCATTAAAATTCCCAGCTGGTGGGAAGGAAAATAGGCATTGACTGGTACGCAGGGGAGTACAGGGAAGGGAGGAGGCACCACTCCTAATTTGCTGAGGGGTGTTTTTATGGGTCAGACCTGGTTTGGGTACAGATCACGAAAGCATGGGATCCACAACCACAGCTGCCCCACTGGGCCCCATGCCAAGCCCCATCAAAACCATCACCAAGTACATCACGTGAATGTGGCTCCACAATATTTCTGCAACAAAAAGAAAATTCAAGGACCATACCCGAAATTACACAGGAAAAGTAGTGTCACTTGAGACTTTCCAAGTGCCATCCTTGAATCTTTTCACTGAAGGCATCTCTGATTTTTTTTTCCAAGCGCTCATTTAAATTACATTTAATAAGATAGGCACGTCACATTTTGTTTATAGAAGTTTACTGTTCAAGTCAGCAGGGAAAATAAAAATCTATCGACTGTGGATTTTAAACAATAAGAACACAGATTTTTTTTATTAGCACTTCATTTCAGTGCAGACAGAAACATTTCTGACTATCACTGTTGTTTACTGTTAAAGGCACAGCTCCTACCGCCTTTCCACACATAGAATATTCCCATGGCAATCAATGGAAGTTTAGCATAAAGAGCAAAATATACTCCATCATGTTGTCTCTCTATATAGTAAATGCTAATTTCTTGCCAACTATAAACTCAAAAATTTCTTGCAGTACATTGCAACACAAACCTATTCTCAGTATCTAATTTAGATTTTCAGGATGTGTACATTCCCAGTGGAGAGTCATTTGTGTGTGTGTGTGAGTACATGTATAGAAGAAACGAAATGTTAATGAGTTCTCCATCTCCGTTTCTTTACTTGTTAGCTTTTCCTACTAGTTTTCTTCTGCCCTTCAGAGTGCTAATTGTGCCTGTAAAAGTCCAGGAAATTTGTGTCATAAATAGTTTCTGCCTATTATAGCCAATGAAACACATACTGAGACAAATATATGGGACTGAATCACAAGTTGTTTCACTGAAGTCAGTGGGGTTACTCTACATTTTGATTTCAATTTGGCAAAGCATGTGGTCTAAAGTTGGTCTTGGAGACAGGAATAAAATTAAGCACATGCATACATACTTGTCTGGGGCTTTTTTTTTTTTAAATTTATTCCATACAGGGAGCAGAATTTAGCTAAATATATTGAATATAGTTTCCTTCTGATTTTCATCACTATAGATAATAGCTTGTATTAGGAAAAGTGTGCCATAAATATCACACATTTGCCAGAGAACAGGCAACCAGGAAATACTGACACTGCACTTGAATCAGTAGCAGTGCTGATTTTGATGGCCAGGTTATTGCCATCTGGCCATTAACTTTTCTGGTATGTTGGAAAATAATCTGCTTTTCTGTGTTAACTAATTAATTTTGTATTCAGGAACCAAAAAGAGAAAAAATCTTTTGGATTCCCAGGAGTTCAGAAGTACCACTGTTCCTTTGCCTGTTCCCCAATATTGAGGGTGTGTCACTCCCTTTGGGGGGTCTATTCGACTCTTAAAACTAAGTTGTTCTTTTTTTTTCTTTTTTTCATATGGTACAGAATTGTGTGCATGTGTGTTTTTAAACAAGGGCACCTGCATAAAAAATGCCTATCCTCATTAGATCCATTTGCTCAATTAAATTCAAGTTTCTATGTCCAAAAGGCATAAATCTGGGTATCGATTTAGCCATAAAATAATGAAACTCCCAGCAGTCTTCTAAACCCATTTTACTTGGATGAGCGTATAAGCTTTTAAAATATCAAGTGATTCCAGTATTTAATACACATAACTGCTTCCAGAGGTCTGAAGGCAATAAGGCATATCTTCCCCACTCCATTTGAAGCGCTGCAGTGAGAACTAGCCAGTCCCTCACTACTGGTTTTAAGACTTTTGACAATTTTACTCAGTGTGAGTTTGATACTTTCTCAACAGGGGCTATATCCCCCCAAGCCAAAATCAATAACCTATCAAATCAAAGCTCTATAAAATACCAATGGGCTCTCGGTGGTTTGCTCCCATAAATACAATTCAGCTTAACTCTACACTTTCAAAACAGCCTGTTTCTGCATTTATTGGCCTCTTCCAACAAGTTAACTGTGTCAGCAATGGATACTTCCAAAAATCTCTTTTTAGGCAACAAATAAGGATCTGTTCCTTGTAAAGGAAAGAATAAAAACTAATTCCACTCACTTGTATTTAGGGAATAACTCTGAATCTGGTTAGTTTGTTGGGTTTTTTTCCCAGAACTTTGCTGCCCCAGTGCATCCTTTACCTTGTTCAAAAGGCATACAGAGCTGAGCAAGTATAACCTCTGTGTGGTGATAGCAGGAGTCTGTAAAGCATCTCACTTGCTTGTAGTCCTGTTTTGGGTTAAACTGGATTTCACAGTGCACAAATCAATGTTGGTAAACAAGCTTTAAGGTACATTGGCCTCTTACTCAGCCCTGTCTAAGCTCATGGTAGTTTGAAAATATAAAAAGAATAGCAAATTGAAGAAAATTTTTTAAAACGCTAGTCTGTTTTATTGGTATCTTTTCCACTCCTCACACACGTGTTGAAGTTGATGCTTGATGAAGCAAAATCTCACAGAGATGAGCATTTTATGAACAAAGAAATCTTCTCTCCTTCTGCAAAGCAAAGTGTAACAGTGCAAGTAACTTACCTTGCTAAATCAAAACAAATTCCCATAAAATGTTTTTCCTCAGTTGACAGAGTTTAGCAAACAAACCTGCCCTGCATAATACAGCAAACATTTTTCTAAAAACTAGGAGCAACATTTCAAATCCAGTGTTGTTGGGAGGCGTTTGCTCTGTTGATGCAAATTGTGGTTCCTTTCCTTGCCTTTAGCACCACAAGCTCAGTTCACTGCCATGTTATCCCAGGATCTGCACTGCTACACAACTGGGGCAAAGCACCTGAACTGGCAGTTTTCAAATTATTTCCAAAGAATTGAACTGTCAAGTTTCACTGAACTGCACACACCAAAAAAACTGAAGTAATGTGGTGATGAATTAACCTCCAAATACAAGTATTTTGATTATTAATGAGTATGAAATACAATTACTCCTAGCAGTTGCTTATATACCACCTTGAGTCCTGCTTAGCAGCAGGACCAGCTTCTAAGTATAGTCTTGAGGTCAGCATGAAAAAAAATGTAGTGTGGCCACATTTCAAATGTGGTTGTATATCATAAATCAAAATTAATGCCTACAACTTGCATTCAAATTAGTGTCTTTTGGCTCTGCCTCTCCTCTCTTCTCTCTGATTAATGCTTTTCACATAAATATAGTGAGGTGGTTGCTATTTTTTCTTTTTCTGAATGGCATTTACATAGTTCCCTTGCAGCAAACATCACAAGAACTTATTTATGTGTTGATCCCTAGTGTCCTCCAAAAAGGAGTTCCCTAATACAACATTATTCCAAATGGGTTCTTATATTCTCAACTTTGCCCTACAAAATTATCAAATGTATTTTCTTTTATGTTAATTTGAAAAAAGTTAGAGTGATTGTTCAGACCCAATAACATCATCTGGAGTAATCTCTTTCCACTATTAATTCCATCTCTGCAGCTAGCAAGGACGATGGCCAGATTTGGAGGGCTGAACAGCTGCCGAGCAGGACCACAACCTTTGTTTCATACCCTCTCTTGTTTTGACCCCTGCTTTCTGGTCACTGGAGAGATGATTGACTTAGTGCACAGGGAAGTCCATTTTTAGTCTGGTGGACTGGAGCACGGCATGACAAACTGTGATGTCTGAGTTTTGTGTTACACCATCTGGCCTGCCATTTCCAGAGCCTCACATCAGAGTCCTGATGATGTATGTTTAAGCTTGGCACTATCATTTATCTCGTATCTTGTGTTTAAACAGATGCAAGCTGAATATAACAGAAAAGGAGACCTTGATGCAGGAGTCACTGCAGAAAGCGATGCTCTTGAGCTGTCTACAGACTCCAAGATTAAGTGTAAAATCTGACAGGGAGGATATGTATTAAAAATATGTGTTGACAGAATGATTTAACTAATATTTTAAAGGCAAAACATCAACTGAATTTCCATATCATTTATAATGTTAGTGAACAAGGTACTATAAAGCAGGCTATCCCCTTCTGTCACCATCATCTTATTCGCAACTTTATTTTACAGATCAAGAATGTTTTAATAAAAGGAAGCTCTGGGGCCTGGTTTTCAGCTGCTGTACATCAACCCAGCTACAGTGATAGCACTGGGGCAGCCACATGAATGGAGTGATGCTGATTTACATCAGCTGAGGACCCAGTTCCTAATTCTGATACATGTTCTGGTACACAGAGACAACTTACTGCATCGCCAGGAATAAAAGACCTCAATGACTAAAATGAACCCTTTAAATGCCATGGGTGGGAACACATGGCTGCATGGTCTGAACCAGATGTGTTGCTCATCCCAGGAAAAGGAAAGGAAAGGAGAAGGGTCTGCCTTGTGCCATGAGGCCATGTGGTGGTTGTGGGTGTAGGGTTTGTGCTGTCCCAATCATACTGAGCTCTCTTTTACCTTCACCCCACATTAAAGCCATAGAATGGTTTGGATCGGAGGGACCCTAAAGATCATTTAGTTCCAACCCTCCCATCATGGGCAGGGACACCTTCCACTAGCCCAGGTTGCTCAAAGCCCCATCCAACCTGGCCTTGGACACTTCCAGGGATGGGGCAGCCACAGCTTCTCTGGGCACCCTGTGCCAGGGCCCCACCACAAAATACTTGTCTCCTCCTGGACCTAACTTACATGAATCAGCAAATCCAAAGGAGGAATGACATTTCACACCAGCTTTGGATTCAGCCCCTGAAGCCTACATGAAGTTCAACAAGCAGTAGAAAGATATGAAACATTCATTGGGGAGTGAAAACCTCATTTCACTGGGAGCAAAGGGAGTACAACTGCACTGTATTTTGGACAGCTGTGTCCCAATATCTGAAAGAGAAAATATTCCAGAGCAAACAAGCTAGTTGATGAAGGTAAGTTGGAACTCTGCAGGAGAAAGTGGAGGTTGGAAGAGGAAGAAAATGCGATTAAGTGAATAAAAGAAGGAGGCAATTGAGATGTGAACAGTTTGGGAAGACTGAACTGTACAAAACCTAGGTATCCCTCTTACTCCTCAACTCTGCTGTAAGTGATAACAGCACTTCCAGGATGTCCATGGCACTTTCCAGTGTTGAAACTGGAGTAGGAACCAGGGGTGCCAGGGGAATGAGGCAGCAGTCCCTGAGTGACACACACCCTTCCAGCAGCTCCTGAGCAGACAATTTTCAACCCTTATTAAAACGCCAGCATATTATTTTGTGAATGGAGCAGTACTTTCATTGCATGCACAATTAGCCTTTTCGTATTAGCAACTTCCTAGCAACTCTGTTTCTTAAAATAGGGACTTACAGTGCAAGCTTTTATCTTATATAATCCCTTAGAAAAAGATAGCTCAGACACCTTTTGGGGGTTTTAAACATCAAACCTTCAGCTTGAGACCTGTCTTTATCAAAGGAACTAGCAGCTCTATCTAGGGTTTATGTTCTTTAGAGGAATTCCAAATTGCCTGTTTTTTATAGACTACCTACATAACAACCTCCTACAGTATTTAAATTTTTGTAATTTTCTACTCCTAATGTGATCTTCACATTTAAATGCACACAGATTATTTTACATTTATCTATTTAATATCATAGTTATGCCTTTCTTTAAATGCCTGTTATTCAACAACTTATTAATAGTGAACTGTTTTTTTCAAACAGAAGCCATTTAAATTTAGTTAGTTTACGGTGATTTCTTGTATCTTTTCAGCCAGGAGAAAAGCCTTAATAGCCTAGAAGACTATATTTATAAAACATATTTGTCTATTTAACCTCAGATATATCATCATTATGAGAGGACTAAAGTATTTTTCCTGACTTTTCCCTCCACAGACATTTCATGGCTAAGCATTAATAAATGTGTCTCCTCTGAAACAGACTTGTTGGCTATCACCAATCCTTAAAAAGTGATTTGGCATTAAAAAACAAATAAGCTGTCCCTCACAGAGTGTTTTGTCTTCTCAGGAAGCTGTCCAAAGATAAAGGTCACAGCAGAGCTGTGCTTACCTTGGCTATCACACTGCTATGGGGTTCCAACGTAGCAGTTCCTCAACCATCAGCTATCAGATGTGACCCCATCCATGGTGGCCCACAGCACCCTGATGTCTGGGCTGGATGTGGCTCAAAGAAATATCACCTTGTTAGTAAAGGGTATCTATGGTCTCCTGGGAAGGAAAAGACAAGTGAGGAGAAGCCAAGTGTGGAGTCATTTAGCAAGTCACTCACACCTGCAACCTTCTTACTCATGTGGGCTGCATTTTGATGCACAGGTGGGTGATGGTCCAGAGCAAAGCTTTGGAGTGGGCTGTATGTGACAAGTAGAAACGCTCACAGGGTTTTGAGGATTCCCTTGGCCACTGCTCTGCATGGGGCCTCCAGAGACACATGGCAGTGAACTGTGTGTTTTCCTGACAGGCTCTGCAGTAGGAGTAGCTCTCTCTCTCCAGAGAGGAGAGCTGAGAGAGAAATAGGATCAGCTGAAGTTGTATTTGTAATGACCTGTTCAAGATCATCAACCATAGCTCCAGTCAAAAGTGTTCTTGACTTCACCCACATTGTTGACTCCAGAGCATCTCCCAGGCAGGAGGGAGGTGACCCACTCACTTCTGATGGGTGCCTGTACATCATTCCTCTGAAACAGGCTGAGCAGGAGGAAAGGCAGGGTACCCCAATGATGGGGATAGCCCAGCTCCCTGCATTCCCACCAGGCCCAAAAGTGATCTCTGAGAAAGGTTTGGCTGCAGAAGTGGCCCTGAGTGCAGGGAGGGCCTTGAACCCAGAGCACTTCACCCACCTCTTTGGGTCATCATGCCCTCTGTGGGACCTGAACCACTCACAGGTTGTGCAGCTCCTGGCTCCTCCCTTGCTATGGGTACCTAACAGTGAAACTTCAAGGAGTCCTTTTCCTCCTTTTTATTTATCCAGTGAGCATATTTCACAAGGGCTAATTTATATTTGAGCAGTAGTGTGTATGAAGGTCTTTGCAAGGCAGCTCAGCCACCAGAAAAGTTAATATGTGCTTTGCATTTGCAGTCTCTAATTACAGGAGGGAAGGAGTGGAGGTACAGCCAAGCCTGCCTCTGAACGAACCACTTTGACCATCGAAAGCTAATTAAATATGTCTCCTGTATATAAAATATATCATCTCCAGATAACAGCATACTGTTAAATTCTTCATCTTATTAAAAGCTTGCATTAATGCTTTTCCAACATAAATTTTAACTGTGGACAGGTACTATTTGAGGAGCTTGACAATAGGACTGACCTAGATTAGGCTGACAGTGCCAAAAGATATATCACCTCTAGATGTCTGGGGGAGAAGAAGGATGAGGAATATATTCTCCATTATTGCCTAATGCTGATGTGCTGGCATTATCTTCAGAAATCCAGTGTTGCTCCTCCTTCTGCTCTCTTGGTATGGCAGGTGGCTATACCATGCCGAGGAATGATTTTCTCTGCTTACTGTCTCTTATTTTCCATCTTATAACTCAGCTGCAGGGAGATTTAATGGGGCATTGGGTAATGATTTTAAAGCCATTGATAAGTCCCCCTATAGTTTCCAAAACTATGGAAGAACTCAGGTATTTCCAGGTTGTTAGGTTTATGCACAGAGTTCTTGCAGGCATTTAGGTCAGGGCTGTCATCTGTAGAGGAGCTGAAAGAAGCCTGACTGTACCAATACTCATGCCTTCACAAATTAAATCCTCTCTAAGGTTACTCGGACTCTTGCTTGCAGTCATGGCAGCTTTAGAGACCACAGAGAGTTTCACCACATAGGGAACATTTTGTTCTTTTAGTAAATGTGCACAGAACTGAGATCTTTTCAAGGCATCCTTGTACAAAAAGGAGACAGCAAGTGGGTGCATAAAAAAACCTTGACTGTCACACAACTTCTAATGCAGAAAACAAGAAGACTGCTGAAGAGCAGCAATATTTCTCACATGCATTACTGAATATTCAAAAGATATGAAAATAGCTTTAAGAGTCTAAGAAAATAGAAAATCCAAATATTAATAGGAACTCTGCCATTGATTTTAGCACAGAGCTTGCACTGACATTGTGAGATTGCTCTGTCTTAGACACTTGATTGACACAGTGATGGCTCATTCAAAGTGTATGCAAAGTCAGTGCAACTGTATTAGGCTTTTCTCTTGACTTAGGGTTTTTTAACTTTTAGCACTGACATCCCAAGGGCCATTGTATTGACAGAATAATACTTCTTTTGCAATGCTGCAGTAGGAGAGACTTTCCATTCTGGGGAGGGGGAAGGGAGGACTTTTTGCTGCTGTCCTCCTGAATGAAGAGCTCAAGGTACAGTGAATGAGGTGCAGCTACAGAGCCTTCAGCCCATTAAATTCTTTTTGGACTAACTGGTGAGTTACACATTCAAAACTTCAGTGAAAACCCGTGTGAGCTCCCCCTACAAACCAGCACCTCTGAGCATGAGATTTGATATCTATTCTTCTATGTGGACGGCAAGGACAAGGATTTTGGAGTCACACCTCTTTAAGAGCTGACTGTGCTCTTTGCCAGAGCTGGTTCAAACCTCCTCAGCAGGAGGGAAGAAAACCAACATTTTCATGTCCCTAAAGAAGACAAAGCTGCTTTCCAGGGCAAGGATGCCATTCAGCACATTCCTTCCCCATGCACCCAGTGAATCATCTGCTGTAGCACAGATCTTTCCCAGACAGGGAAGACATGGCCCCTTGGTCATCGACAAAGAAAACAGTGCAGGCAAAAGTAGCTTATTCCAGAGGGGAAAAAAATATTCCATTGTCACCTGCTGTTGTTGTACAACTGGGTGAGAGACAGAGGAAAGGAAAAAAGCTCATGGAAGAAAGGCCTCTCTAGGGAGAAAGTTATTCTTCGAGCACTAGGACAATAGAGTAGAATTTACTGTGTCTGATAAAAAGAAAATTCAAGGCCAAGACAAAACTGGATGTTGGAAACACAAGAAGTTGGATGGTCTCAGGATCACTTCCTCAGCAGTAGTAAATGGCTATAAATGCACAGGATTTAATACCAAACAAGAATATGTCAGGGATCTATCAAAAATGTCCTACAGAAACAGATGTTTCCACCTACTCAGAGATATGGACAAGAGTCTCAGTTACCCTAAATCCCTCTCATGTTCTTCTAAATATATACCCATCATATGCCCTTTAAAGTGTGAGAATGATGCAAGACAGGCTTCACGTGTATGAAAATCTTATCCTGGATTTTTACAGGGAAAAGCATAATTCATCTTTAAACTTTTTCCCAGCAGTTCCACTGGCTGTGGAAATTCATCTTCTCACTTTGGAAGGTACATAAAAAATCTGTATAACTCAAGGTAGAAAAATAAAAACTAACAATAAACCATCATAATCTGCTTGATCAGCTGGAGCACAGAAATAAAAAATGCTATCTCTTAAAAGAGCAGTCAGAATTATCTTGATTTGTACAAAGAAATAAGTGACAACAACTTCCAGATAGCACCACTTTCCATCCGCATATTTTAACTTAAAAGTCAAGGTTGAGTGAAAAAATATTGCTGCCTTGAAAGATAAATATATTACTTATATTAGCTATATCAGGAATATGTGCTACTGCATAAATATTTAAATTCAGATTTGGAAACTATATATTTTGAAGAAACCTAGGCCAATATATACTGGATTACAGATTTATATTTGCAATTTAATTTTTTAAAAAATAACTTATGATTTCTTTTTCAGTGAACTGGAGTGATAATAATTTGTGTATGTTGTACAAGTGGTTTATTTTCACTCTGTTCTCCAAGGTAACATTTCCCAATTTCTTTTAACTACCAGAAGTGAAAACATAGTCCTAAAATATTTCCATTCAAATTTTCTAGATTAAATCACATGGTTTTAAAGCTCACTCTGTGATCAAGGCTGTTCCTTCAGCGCTCCAGCTCAGCTAGTTAAGAGGGATGAAAAGCAATAGAGTTGTGTTAATAGAGCAATGCTAATTTAGAACAGATAAAACAGGAATGTTGCACAGTTGGCAGCTGACAAAGCCCATTGCCAAGAGAAAGATCCTCTTGAAAGGAGGATCTTAGCAAATTTAAAGAAAAAAATTAAAAAAGAGGTGGGAGGAAGTGACCATTGTGCATAATTAAAGCAGAAAGGGCTTGAAGTGTCTTAAAATGTAAGACATGCCAGCCTGTAAAGAACATGAGCAAGGAGAAGGCATTTCCTTTGGCCTGCTCTTTCATTTTGACCTACTGTAAAGATAACTGTATTTAGCTCCAGGGCAGCTCTTACAGGTCATTTTTACCTACAAAATTATGCTTCCACAGCCTGGGGTCCCATATGATCTGATGGTTCCTGCATTAATTACCGAGGACCAAGTTCTTCCTTTCTTGCTCAGATAAGCTGCTGTTGGTCTCTGATGGTGCAGACTTTGAATCAGAGGATTTGTAGTTGCATCAGAGAGGGAGCTGGGAAATTATAAGCCAGGAGAAAAAAAAGAAAAGACTGAAAATTAACTTGTCTAAAAGTACTAAAAAATTAAAGCACACAAAGGATGTTTTTCTACAGTTTAGGAAGAATATAGACACATAGATTGCATGGAACAAAATGCTTAAGTGGGTTTAATAGTCAAGGAAGAAAACAATGTGGTTGTCCTGTCTTGCAAATCTACATGTGCAATTGTTCAGGTCCCAGGAGGGTGAAAAATCATGTCACTGAGTTTGGAGAGTCCTGTCCCCTGGTGCTGGACCCCACGTTAGCTCCTGGGGGGAGGCAGCACCTCCACACAGGCACCAGAGGAATGCTAAAATCCTCGCCAGCACAGCTGATGGTACAAACAGCACATCACTCTGGATTTCAGAACAAGATTGCTGGGTTTAGTTGCTCTTTTTGGGTGGCTGCCCAAGAGAATTGATTGCCAGAGAGAGAAGGCTTGGGCTGACTCTGAATCAGGAGCTGATAAAACGTCCCAAGGGACAGGTGAAGGCATGCCAGTTGTTTTTGAAGTGTAGGCTTTTAAACATGACATGACTACCCAAAAAAATAAAAAAGAACTAAACCAACAGGAAGAAGAAAAAAGAAAAAAAACCCTAGTTTTGGTCATAACCAGCACAATAAAAATATCTGATTTCAGGGTGGGGAAGGGGGGAAGAAAATAGGAACTTTTCTGCAAAATCCCACTAGAAAACTACCTAATATTTGAGTACACATAATGCTGACTCAAATAGATAAGACTTTTTCCCCGCCCTGGGAAAATCGCATTATCTTTTACATTCCCCTCCTTTTCTTTCTAGAATGGACTGTTGTGGCAATGCAGTGTAACTCCTGCCCATTACTTGACCATCAATGACTGCAGCAAAAGAAAACTCTGTGTACAGTTAGTGCCTTGATCCAGAGGGAAACATTCATGACACAGAAGTTTCAAGAAGCCTTAGGATAAATTTAGTTTTGTTAATTTAAGCTGCTTTTCCACTCTTTACAGCAAGATTATCTCAGCACTGACCACCCACTGTACTCACATGAAGAGTGGCCATCATGTCAAATGAATTTTGTCAAGTCATCTGGCTTTCTGTGACACAGCAGGCTGACCACTGGGTTTCCAAATCCTCCCCTTCTCAGAAAGTTTTAACACTTGTTCATTAATACTTAGCTTAAAGGGCAATTTGCTGCCCACTACTGTGTGGCCGGCATTTTTAATAAATAATGCATACTGTGTAATGAGGACAATAAAGGCCAAGGTAAAAAATGTAAAACATTCTAATGGGATGTCTTGATGAAAGCTTCCCATCACCTTCTCTAAATACTTTACTAATGATCTTCTAGCTTGGGGAGATTTTTTTTTCTTAGAAACAAGTTTATAATGTACTAATAATATGCTGTTAATTGTTGAAGTAGCAAAGTTCAGATGTGTTATTCCAGCTTTTCTCACTGAGTAAATGCACACCCAAAGGTTCAATAAGGAGTAAGAGGCACATGGATGGGATCCTCTTCAGCTCTGCACTGCCTCGAACAACTTCAGCTTCTCAGCACCAGGGTGGACTCCACTTCTCAGGGCTGGAATATGGAATAATGAAGTGAAATAATAGCATTAACCAATACCTAATTAACACACCATCTATTTAATTTCTAGCTCCACCATTAGGTTACTATTAAAGTATATTTAGTTGGCCTGTGTGAAACCGCATTATGGCAGCTTTTCAGAGGCAGGCTATTCACAGGCCATTTGCAATGTTCATTTCTCTTCTCTTTAATGCCATAGATTTAACTTCATGAAGGTCTAGTGCAGGTTAGTGCAGAAGATGGACGATTACAGCCTAATAGGTTTCTTTCCTTGGCCCCTCCAGAGGGGGTATTAGAAACCCTCACAGATTCAGAGCAGCAATATGCCTGTCTCCTCCTCGCCTCCAAGCTAAAAGGGAGCTTCATTTTTAGGTAAGAAAAACTGGGATTTTGGGCAGAGCTATGTGTTTCTCCGCTAGGCACCAAAGCATTGATTATATTTGGATACTCAGGCAGGTAAACAGGGCCGGCGCCTGAAAGAAAAGACTCTATATCTGATGCAATGTGTGATGTGTAAATAAGGTCTGGGTGATGTGCATTCACAATTAAACTATTCCATCTGTCCCAAGACTGACTATGATTACAGACTCTATGGTCAGCAGCTGAGACCTTGGGGAGTCACAATCCCACGTTCTTCCCTGCCAACACACCTCACAGCAATAGTACATATACTCAGTTGGTAACTTTAGTAAATCATTCCAAATACTGCCTAACCCATAACATAAAGGACAGCTGTGATTTAGTAAGGCTGCAGAGCAGAGCTGTCTGTGTTACCTCAACCTAGAAAAGGATGAGTTTTCAACAGACCTCCTCAGGATATTTTAATTTGTGTAAGTGCATTCAAAGCATGAAAGCAGACGGACAATATGTGAATTATGAACTAATTGGGGGAAGATGGAAATGAGAAGGTAAATTTCATTTACATTATCTCCCTTTTTATGCTTGCTAAGGTCTAAGGTAAAGGCTTGGTCTCTTTCTGGTCCATAAAATATGGATTGCTATTTTCAAACTACATCAACACTGCTAATAGCCATTCCCATTAGTCAGCCGTATAATAGCATTATGATGCTATGAAATATTGACATGATAAAACAATGTAAGCCAGAGGTTACTGACAGTGCACACTCTGATATTGACAAATAAATGCAGATTTTTTAATGCACTCCTTTTGCCACCTTTCTACCTGGCTGACAGCGTATAAAAAACATTTTTCCGGATCCTTCACTCACTATTGCTAATGCCAGATGATGGCAGAGCACCTCTGAAATTAATGGGCTTATTCCCACTGATGTTTTCCAGTGTGGGAAAAAGATTCAGGAATTTGGTTAAAATGGGGCCAGCACTGAAAATTTTATATTTCAGCCAGTGTGATGAGATATAAAATTTTGCCTGGGGAGGCAAGATGTGGGTGGAAGTGTAAGGAACCAACCAAGGAGATGCAAACTTGCTGGATAATGCTCAGCTTTTGGGAAATGTGAGCACACAGAAATGAGGAAGGAGGACAAAGTGACAGACCTGGTTGCTCCAGCACCTCTTTCTTGCATTCACACATCTTCTCTGGAAGGGAACTGCCCTGTACTGCATCTCCTTCAGCTACTCATCAGATATTTTCTTCAGCTGCAAAGTCATCTTTCTGCAAAACAAATATAGATAAAAACATATCCAGCTATCCCAAGGTAGTCTTCTAGCAGGCATTTTTAAAAATTAAAATCAATTATAACATCTGTTCAGTGCCTAATTTTCCTCCCTAAATCATATCTACAGTATTTTTTATTTTGTTGGGTTTAGGCAAATTTCATGTAACATTTGATGATACACCATAGATGAAAAGGATAAGCCTAGTTTCCAGAAATAATGATTACTGGTCACCTACTAAAATGTATTTCAGAACCATTAAGCCAGAAATTATCTCTTTGATGGAAAACATATCCTCTGTACCAGAAGCTCAGTACCATTCACTTGTGTTTTCTTCACCTCTGGTCTTTAATTATACCCATTTTCACTGGGTTACTCTTCCTCTCTAATTAAAATATGCCCCCATAAAATTTCAGATGTGGCCATCTTTATTTTCCAGTCATTTAAGTGTTGCCTCCTCATTTACAGCTCTGTGTCCCACCAGAAACTGGAATAAAGGCTCTTGTTAGGCAGTGGTGTTTCACTCACTGGTGTTTGTAGAGCAAAGGGAGGTCCCCATGTGCTAAGATCCAGAGGACCTCTCCTGCACATGTTTCTGCTTCCTTTGCACCCGAGGAGCTCAGAACACTTTTGTGTTTCTCCTGGAGAATGTGTCTCCTGGACTCACTCTCCACCTCCCAGGACTCCACCCTCTCATTCCTCCAACCCATCTGTTTTAATGATGACTAATTTCCACCACACATAAATCACCAGCTCCCCCTTGTTTTCCTGGAAGAATCCTTATTCTGTGGTACATACCTCCTTATCTGTTCCTACAACCAGCTGTCCTTCCTTTGATGGTTTCTTCCAGACCTGCTACACAAAACCCAGACTGCATAAATCCCATCCTGTGGAAATGTGGTGGTTTTGCCATCAGGGTATCCAGCCCACTCCTGAGATGACAGGACCCAAGGAAGGGTCTGTAACAAGCACTGGCTTTGATGTCTTCCCACACACTCTGTCGCCCCGTGTCTGAGGCTGTACATCCCGCAGGAGGGTACAACAAGGGCAGCCTGAGCAGAGCTTGTCTGGTGGGGCTCGTTCCAGGAAGATGCATGTTTCTGGTCTCCATTATCTGCAGGAGTCAAACAGAGGACATGTCAGAGTGAGCTGATGGGGAGTGCTGAGCTGGGGAGAGCAGAGCTGCCTCTGAACAAACACAGCTCCTGTGTGCCTTTAACAACTTACGCTTCACAGGCAGGGTCTGGCTAAGACAGGAAATTTCCCCACCAGATGCTGTAGCCTCTACCTGCAGCCACAGACCACACAGGGGAACGGAACAGCACCGGGAGAAGAACAGGGGGAGGGAAGGGTGGGATCAGTGCTCACCTCCCTCATCCTGGCATTGCTGGGACAGTGGGATCTGCTCTCATTTCCCACCACCGTGTGACACATCCTCTTGCTTAAGATACAAAGAGTAGCTTTTGAGTACAAAGGCACATGGATGCTCCCAACTGCTGAACAAATAATACAAGGATGAAAGAGGGAAATAGGAGCAATGAAGGGAATAATAAAAAGAGAAAGAAGCTTGAGCTGGTAGGGGATGTGCTCGCTCCCTGGCTATTGACGAGGAAGCCACGAAGTGGGTCCCTTTGCTGTGCCCACAGGACAGGGTGTCACTGCCATCCCTACCTGCCAAGGCAGGACTCTGTCTCCCAACTGGAGAGGCAGAGGCTCAATGGCACAGCAAGCCCATCAACAGGGCTCAAAGTGGAGTATCATGACGGGTGAATGATTCCCCCCAGCAGACACAAGTGCTTGCTGGAAGTATCTTGCTGCCTTTGCTGATGCCTGAGGGTCACAGCCCCAGAACAAAACAGGCCCTCCCGTGAACCAGGGCTGCCTGAGGGGACAAGCAACAGTTTGCAGCTGTGAGTGTTGTAGTGCCATAAGGCTGCAAGAAATCCTGGAGGAAACTTCCATCACTGCTAATCACAACTACTTTTCCTGCTCTTATTCAGGAGACAGCTGATGAGAGCAGGCACTCAAAACAGACCTTCCCATAAGACTTAACCTTACAGGCTTGCAGCACAAGTTTGAAACCTTGCTCATACTAGGACAGGGTGCTTGGAATATGCTCTCCTGAGTTAGCACTTTCTCTGCTGATCTGGCTCCTTACCTGAGCAATGCTTAATAGCCGTAAAGCAGCAGAGAGCATTCCAAGCTGCGTGCTACGCTGCTGAGCTGGTGGGTGAAGCGTGGGCAATTAAAAATGCAGGCAGAAATAAGTTTTCAGGCACAATAGATAAGAGAAGTGATATGCAAAGCAGTTGCTTGTCCTTAGTATTTACCTTGGTTTAAAAGCTGATGGCAACTCTCCAAAGAAATGAGTTTAAACTGAACACTGAACTCAGTTTAATTAGTTTTAAGATATTGACACCACGGCAAGAACCCGCAGACAAAACTTCAGTGCTGGATCAAACATATGGCTTTATCTGTGTCCGATGTGTGGCTTTTGCTGCCTAAACCTGAAAACTTCTTATCACTTAATGGCTTGGCTCAAAAGAAAGCTGATTTGGGATGGTAAGTGGATTGACTGACCACTTTGTGTTTTAAGACTAATCCACATGTGCTGTACTTCACAGTGCTCCTTGGTGAACTACTCACCTTGTTCTGAAGCTTTCTGTGTAAGCTATCTTCTATGACAAGTGCAGGGAGATGCAGTGAAGAGTTAAAAGTGAATCTCCTGCCTCTTTGAACTGTTTTCTCAGTACTTCGTGTACACAGATACACTTTTGATGTGTTAACTAGAAAATCTGACTGAAAAAGAACAAAGCAGCTGTCACTGAAAGGAAGACACTGACGAAGAACCACACAGCCTTTTATTGAAGAACTGTCAAGATTGATCCTACAGCACTCAGTTTGTCTGTAGTATTTATCAAAGACCTAGATCAGATGAAGGAAATTAAAAAAAATAATAAAATTCTATCCACTGGACATTTATAAATGGTATCTGAAAATGCATTACATTTAAAACACCTATAAGAATGTTTTTTTAACTGTTCAGAGACTGGAATATATGCACATTGGAATTTTTCACAAGTCTTGGAAAATAATCATTTGTCATTGTTGAGCAAACCCACTTAATTGCCTGCAAAGTTTTAAGTAGCAAACTTGATTAAAAACTATTCTGTATTAATATATAAGTGAACTCACTGAAAGTTCAAAATCACTTTAAAAGAGGAGCAAAGCATGCAATACACCCTTCTAAGCACTGATGTTCACATCACAGTTGTACCACAAGAGCGGAGAACAAGATTGAGGCACAAGGGTGCCAGGACCTCCCCAAACATCTGGGTGGGATGCAGATGGCCACATGAGCAGAGGGATTAAGGCATTTGCCCAGAGACACAGGGCAGCCTTCAGGTAGTCAAACCTGCATCCCTGCAGGTTTCAATCCAATACCCCTCCACAAGGCCAGCTGCTAAATGAACATCCTTGCTCGCCCAGGGATGAAGCATGTGATGCCTGTCTCACAGGACTGTCAGTGACTGTTACTGAAAGGATACTGAAAGCCAAAACCCTCCCTGGATCGATACCACAGGTCCTGATCTTACACTGAGCTCCTGGGGAAACCAGCACTTCACGGTGGGTAGCACAGCAAAACCTGTGGTTACTGCGTGGTGTCTCTTGGCAAATGCTGACAGTTTCATGATGACAGCTCTGGGGTTATCTCCAACACAGAGCCAGTAAGACAAATTCTCCATCAACCTCTTTTTAAAAGTAATAAAAAATACCGTCCTTTCTTCCAAAGAGGCAATTGCTGCACAAGGTGCTCTCAAATACTATGCAAATGTTAATTAACATTCAGATTCTACTCATCTCCAGACACACACACTTCAGCAGAGAAAGGCAGATTAGAGATTCTGTCAGCCATGGAAATGGAAGTTGCACTAAGGAGACCTGGAAACCTGCATTAAGAAAAAGTGTTTTGTGCCACTGCCCTTTGTGAAAAAGTACCAGTAACTTCTGGAATTGCAGGTGTGCTATTCTGCTTCCTGGGCAATTTCAGGCACTGTTTCACATGGACTACAAGTGGGGTTGCTGGCCTTTATTTAGCTGAGGCTCATCTGAAGAGTCGGGGAGAATTCTGCACCTCATTGAGTCCAGCTCCTTACACCACCCTCACAGATTTTCACTCATGGTGTTTAATACCTCCTAGATTCAAGGCTGCCAACATTCCCACCTCTCCTTCCGAACAGTAAAACCACATCCCTGAACAGGATAGGGCGAATGGCCAGGAAAGGCAGATACATGGTACATCAAAGAGCTGTCCACAGGGGGATCAGGTACACTCTCTTTGCACTGGCAACAAACACTTTCTAATAAGGTAGTCAGGCCTTCATCATTAATTCATATACCTATGGATGAGCACAGCACTGGCCTGCCCCTCCCATGAGAAACAGCCCTGGGAGACGTGGCGGTGGGTTAGGCAAAGCAGGGGTTAAGGAGTTGGATGGGGAATAGACGTGTGTCTCAGTTTGACAGTCATACGCTAACTGGGGATGGGTGAACAGATGCTCTCCGAATGCTAATGTCACTCATGGTGTTCTACTTTGGGCAGACTTTCTCCACCAGCACAAGTCACTTGGGAAACAGCTGAGCTTGGAGGAGCTGGTGGCCGCTCTCCTGGGGCACTGGGGCTCTACCCAGCCACAGCTCACCCAGGCACACGTAGCCAGGCTCAAACACTCGGCTCAAACACCATTTAAGTGCCTTAAACCAGCATTGCCCCTTTCTGCCAGCCCTTGGCAAGGGGGTGATTTCTCTAAATCACTTGTGGATGGGGCCTTAGCCATTCAGATGCTCTTGGAGGCATTAAAGAAGTACATTGGACTTGCCATGTACACTGTAAAAGACATTCAGCAAGTCCTTAGCCAGCATATCCTCATTGATTTAGACACCAGTTCTGTATTCAGACCAGCTCCTACTCAGACTCTACTTCTGAAGCACCTTTTGAAGCTGAAGTGTCTGTGCTATCAAAGCCAGTCACGGTCAAGACCTTGAAAAACAGTCTGCTTAGACAGAGGGTGTACACGGTGCCACAGGGACCTGTAACATTGTATACTGATAATTAACAAGGTTTACTTAAACTGTACTGGGAAAAATAAATATTTATATAAACTTTGAGCAGAAGACCCTGAAATTTTAAAATCACATTGGACCTGTCCATTATAAATAAAATAGCAGAGCTCTTCCCTATCTCTATCCATGTAAGAAGCAGGCAGAAACTTGCTCACGTAGGATGCTGTCAGAGCAGCAACACCGATTTACACCACTGAGAATCTGTCCCAGAGATTTGACTTTTTCTGAAAAACACTTCCCGCTGTGGCAGACATAACGCCATATCAAAGGCATGTGCTGCAATACACAATAAAGATATAGCTTTCATAATTTTCAATTACACTTCCTCTGCAATGATGTTAGTGAATCTCACCCAAAAGTAAATTATTCAGTGCAGATGATATAGAAATCGCTTGATGAGTGTCACTTTTCCATTTAAAGTTTTACCAAGATCTTCTTGGATAAGGGACTCTTTTTTCACATGACACATTTTATATTTTGTTTCTCTCCCTCACCTTCATTCAGCAGGCTGTTTCAACTTTTTAATATACTTCTCTTACAAAACACTGAGTAGCCATTCAAATAGGTCTGTTCAGGGGAAGTGCTCATTCATTCAGCCAGAAATACTGATAGATATGTTTTATTTAGTTTTAAGAATACTTTTTTTTTCTTTTTTCTTTTTTTTTTTTTAATTTTGAGGACTTTGAAAGCTAGAGCCAAATATGAAAAGACAACCTTCTTTCAAGACAGGCTTGGAGGAAGAAGTATTGTGGGCTGCACTGGGAATCCTTTTCTTTCATGTAAATAAATAGTTCATTTACAAGAGATTTTTAAATGGAAAAAACATATCCAATACACCAATACATTTAAACTCAATCATATGGTAAAATACAGCAAACTGAAAAGCTGAATTCCACAATGTTTTTATCGTTCTTTTCATGGAGTTACAGATACATTGAAATCACATTCCAAAAAAATCAATGTCCCTTTAACTTCACAGGTTTTTTTCTACTTGCTGTACTTCAGAGATATACAATAATTAATCATTTCACTTTTCAATCTACTCTTCCTCTTCTACCAAGCTATTCCGAATCCTGCCCATGTGACATGGCCAGTAAATGATGTCCAAGTTTATTTTTATATGATGCAAACTCTTTTGTCTGGATCACTAATACATTCCTTATTACCTCAGCCATACTGGTCAAGAAACACCAGGTTTCAGTACTGGAAGGGCTGTGTCAATAATGCCTAGATGGAAATGGGTGGGTAACCCTTAACTCCAGCCATAGCTATTTTTGCAAGCGTGGAAGCAAGGGAAAGAGGGAAGGAAGGGAGGAAGAAAAGGAGGCTTGCACATTATTAGACAGTGTTCAACCATATACAAGGAAGCCTCCACACTATTACATAAAGTTGGCAAGAAAAGCCCCATCTCTATCTCCTGGTGGAATGATGGAATTCCACTGGTGAACCCACAGATCAAGACAGACCAATAAGAGCCTTGAGCAGGAAAATCAGCAGCTTGTGTCTGACACTAAAAGGTGTAACAGCAAAGGAGGGAAAAGGTGATGGAAGTCTGGACGAGAGAGATTTAGTGTGTGTTGCTGTACAGGAAAGGCTGCATCAGCCGTGATGGGGGGAGAGGTGACATTTTCCTCCTTCTGCCTTTGAGTGCTGTGCCTGCCTGCATTTCCCTAACTCTTTAAAAAAGGCCTGGATCTCTCTGCAGCTCATGACAGGTGACACATACCCATGCAAACCCCCAAGCTTCAGCATCTGTCACTGAACACATCCAAGGCATAGCAAAGTGTACCTGTTCATCCTGGCATTTATCCTACATTCGCCTTATTTTCACACTGCTCAGGCAATGTGGTTCGAGTCTGGTCCAGCTCTTTGTAAATAGCCCACAAAAAAAGGTCAAAGGCAATCTTAAACCCTTGTGCCTCATATACTAATGGTATTTTTCTAGACACTCTAGAAAACCTTCCTGGAGATTAAGAATTCCCACCAGAGCACAGACACAACACAATATTTTGTTCCCTGCAGAAATAATCTGGCAACAGAGACATGCAACACTATCTTAAAAAAATTGAGTTTTCAGGAATAAAATACACCTCTGAGTTCTGTAAGTCCAACTGAAGTTCTGTGCATGCAATTGATGTACAGTCTTTGGGAGAAGAAACCACAAAACCTGGCAAATTACAGTTCCAGTGTATGGACCAGAACATGTGTTATGGGTTAAAACACCTGTATTACCCAGAAGTAGTTCATATGTGAGGACAGAACAATCAAAGCTGTGCAAAAACCCTTATGTGAAGAGCTGGAAAGGACTTGTATTGTTCATCTTAAAGAAAAGGGCATACAAGAGAAGTGGGTAATAGACATCAACTAGGACTTTTTTGTCTCCTTGACTCAAAACACAAGGGGAACATTAAAAATGGAAAAGTAAAATTTAGGGTTACTGATATTTTCCCAATTTCTTCAAGCAAAACAAAAAGTCCTTAAAACCTTCAACCCTGTGAGATGCAAGAAGGGACTGGACATCTGTACAAATTACACTATCCAGAGAAGTTTTAGCTCTGCTTATCAGCCATCTGGTAAACTCAACACATCATCATTATAGCCATTCTTAGATTGCAATTGGCAGACCATTGTGAAAAGCAAAAAACTCATGTCTCCCTATTGCTGGGTTTTACATTAGATATGTGAGAATTTCCAGACTTCTGGGGCTCATGAACCATCATTAAATGCACTGATGTTCCTATGGATTCCCACTCCAGCAATGGAGAACTGATAGACTTACTAGTGTTGCCATCTAACACAGATTCATCAGCTACAGATCATATCCCCTTGCCATATAACCAGATTGACAGCCCATGCTGGGAAAGCTGGTACAAACTTTGACTAATGTTGGCGTGCTCCTTGTACAGACTTCAATTCAAATGTGCGCAGTACTCAAAGAAACAAGACCATGGCCCAAAAGACAACGGGACACCCCTTTTCACAAGCCGGCTTCTCTCTCTAAGCCAGCGATCTATCAGGAACGTGATTCCTCCCTACCACAACCCCTCATCTCTGAAAGAAGATTTGTAATTCCCACTCTTGATTTCCTTTCAACCTGTTTCTCTAAAACAATCTTCCCCTCAGGCAACGTGAGTCTCCAGCCTTTGTTTGGCTGAAGATGTAAATATTTGGGCACTCACAGATTTGATATATATATACATATTTGTTGGAACATTTACCACCTGCTATTCAAAGTTAAATCCATAGATTACAGAAAACAAGTTCTTTATCACTTTTTGTCTAATGTAAAATTAAAGACAGCTGAAAGCCTACAAGCTTTCTCTTGCTTGTGAGTCAGTTGTAGCATAATTACCCCTCCAAGGCTTGAATAGCAGTGAAGAGCCAAATCTCTGCAAAGGCCCATCATCCCAGCAAGAGCTCCAGGAGTTTCTCTGCTCCCGAGGACATTAAATCAGATGTCATTAAAGCAGAGGCCACAGACTAATGAAAACTCCTCGGCTGTACTCTGTGTGAGCTCTCATCTGCCACTGCTAACAGCTCCCTTGGCTCCTGAAGCAGGGAGACCCAGGATCTCCATAAAGCATCCTATGCCTCCTCCTGAGATCAATGCAGATAACACTTCAGTGTTGCATTGCACAGAGTTTTCCCAGCCTCATTCCCAAAGTTAAAAGCTAGCCAAAGCCTTCCTGTGTGTGAGGTCAGGTTCACCAAACCTGCATTGCTTCCCCAGGGTGGCTTTTCTTCCATAAGGCAGTGAAGCAGTTCCAGGAACAAGGTGCACCAATTGCTATGGGCAGGTTTCTCCTCTCTCCAAGCTTTTTAGAAACTTCCTCCAATTCAAAATTAGCTGAAGCATCTGGGTGCCTGATTGGAGTCATTGCAGTGAGGTTCTGCCAACACGTGAAACCAAACCCACAAAACAACACCAACCAAACAACCAGGAGAGGTGTTCGCCAGGATAATTGTGCTGTGTTCTCATGTTTATAGTCTTCAGTAGGTTTTCAGGTGGTGATCTGGCATGGTATGAGCAGAGGAGAGGAAACTACATAGGAGTAGGACATGTATGTGTAGTGTACAATAAACCTGGTACAAAAAGTGCTGCAAACTGCAACAATGCCATGACCTCCAGTATCAAACTGGGCTTGATTGTCAGAGCTCCACACAGGCCTGTTTAGGTTTATTTTACTCTGTGACCTTTCAAGATATGATTGAATAAAAAATTACATTCCTAAAAGATACCAAAATTACTTCAGATGTTTCAGAATTTCCCAGTCCTTTGTGACTCCTCTCAGCAAACAGGTACCAGCACAGATCCCAGTCCCCAAGCACAAAACCAAACTGGTCACCTGGTAGCTGCCACTTTGCACTTAATTACAAATGTGCCAATATTTTGGAATACCCAGCTGTGTGGAGGGGACTTAGATGACATACACCTAACAGGACACACAACAGCACAAGCAACGTTCTCCAGTCCAGAAGGTTTGGAAACCTGAGAAGCAGAAGCACTGCAGGTCATTAAAGTGACTGTTATAGGAGAGGAAGGGTATGCCTCTGCTCCCTAATGAAAAGGATAGACAGATATTGAAGAGGAGTAAGTTGGACTTTAATTATTGTTTTTGATGTCTGATCTATAACTCCCTAAAAGTTTTGTATGGGAGTAATAGGGAAGCATCAGAAAATTCCACTGGGATATAGATGAGGTCCAGTTTGCAAAAATATCCTCTTCATAAAGAAGCTCAATGCCCTCTTTTACTTGGCAAACCATCATGAATTTATGATGCATTGCATTTGGAAGGCAACACAGCGCACAGCTGAGGCAAGTTACTGAAACGCCGGGAGAGTAAAAGCAAAATGTTCTGAGAGTGAGGGTGCATATGGGGATGTATTTGAAAAAAAAAATTATATCTATATAAATATACACACGCATTTGCTAGAGAAAATGTATATGTATTTATAAAAAAATCTAAACTTCTCACCAGTCAAAAGTTAGAAATGATGCAAAACGCATCTGTTTTGATAAGTCTGTTATAAATCTCACAGCTTGAAGCTTTTAACTGACCCTTTCCAGTTCATGAATATTTTAAGGGAACCCAGTTTAATTTAAAACAACCCTGGATCAATATATGCATTTGTTCTGGCACTGTCCAAATTCCAGGTCCTTGTATTATCAAAAATTGTGTCATACATCTCCAGTTTGACTCCAAATATAGGGTTCATTCAAGGCTGGAGCTCAAATTAGGGGTAAACCTAATTGGATTGAAACCCAAAAATGTCTGTATGGAACCTGGACAAGGAAGACAATTTGGCAAATTATATTTAGAGCAATTCTGTGAGAAAAAGTGTCTCCTCTTGCCCACATCTGATGTACAGAGGAGCACACAAGTGTCCTGGGGTAATAGGTGGTTTCCAATATCACTTTGGGGTGGCATTCAGCTTGGGACAGCAGCAAGGAGACATTTCTGCATGCTGAGGAAGTCCACGCTACGAGCTCCAGAAAACTTACCCATTTGTTCCCTAGAGCATTAATGGGGAGAAGAGATGCCTGCCCCACCAAGAGCTGACACCTCCAACCTCGTGGGGAGCACCTTCCATTTGAAAATCATTTCAACATCCCAAAATTGCAATTGTCCTAAACACCTCTTGGAATAAGCCCACTTGCATGACACTGAGAACTGCAGGAGAGGCTGAGAACTGCGAGGCTGACAAATTATTCTTTGAAGCTTTTTAGTATCTTGGAGCACTTGCATGACTTTGCAAGCCTTGCAAAAAGCAGCTATTTATAAGAATAACTCCAAACATACTGTCCAGTTTAAATATTAATGGCATTAACAACTCTCCATTGTCCCACAGATCAGCGTTCTCTGCCTCTCTTCTTCATGTCAGTGAGATGCACTTCTTAATAACTACAGTGAAAATTAAATCCTGCCTTCCTCTAAAAGTCAATGAGAGTTTTGCTCTGAGTCATAATTTATTACATACTTATGTTTTTTCCTTCCTAGTGCTGTTCATTTTTTTAAAAAAGTTCTCTTGGAAGACACTAGCATATATTTGACTGCAATAAATATGTTTTTCATTTTAGAACCTCTCTCCATACATCTCCATCCACTGCAAAATTCATTTGGTGCCACTAACAAAACACAGATCCTGTATTAATCCAAGTGGGATACCTCTAATTGCTGCTAGATTTTGTAGCAGTGATGGCTGCCTAGCAGTCATCCTCTCTCTTGGTGTCAGGTCTCACACTGGGACATCCTTGTGAGCACAGCACCCTTCAGAGACTTCCCAAAAGCATGGACCCAGATTTATATGTGTCAGTGGGAAGCGCTCTGGAGTTTCTTTCTTCTCAGGCATCAGAATGACGCCTGAGAAATACCAATTTCCATAGGAAGGACAGCCCAAATCAGCTTCCAGATGCCTTGGTAAAGAGAAGAGCTATCGGTCATTTTAAATGCAATGAATAACAGATACTAAGCCAAGACTGCCTCACAATGCCGACTTTTCTACCTAATCACACACACTAGCAGAGATAAAAAGGCAGAAACAGGGACTGATTTTGCATTTTAAGGTGCATCTGTGGGGGTTTATTCTATGCACAGATTGTATAACCAACCTCTAAGGAACTACCTACATAAACATCCAGCCTGTGACTTCATTAAGCTGCTCCCCGACTCTATGAGAGTCCAGAATAATCTACAGAAGACGATCAATATGTTATCGAGAAGATAAGTCAGTGTCAATGCTAATGTTTAAATATTCATCTACTTGTACCAACATCTTGTCTGTTACTGAAACAACAGGAATATTCAAAGATTAACTCTACATAAAAGACTCGGTAATTTTTTTCTCCAATTCCTTGTTTTTCTCTCGTCAGTTCTACGAACAGTTGTTAAGTAGAACAGGTTGGCATTTTTTCATCAAAACGTTACTTATTTGAAAAATGGGTCTTGGAACAAACCAAGACTTTTGCAGAAAATTTTCATTTGGGGAAATTTTTCAGCTTGTTGTCAAGAAAAGTGAAAACTGAAAAGAATTCATTTTCCAGGATACACAATAGTTCTGAATATATAATCAAAAGAGCTAAAAGAACCAGACGGTATTTGTTTTAATCCAAAGAATTTGAAGGGAGAGAATATAAAAGGACTCATATTAACTGCAAGCACATTTATGAGGAGCTTTGGAAGAGAGAAGATTTGCTTCTTCATTCAGGACTACTAAACTAACTCCAGAAAGTACCGGAGCAGAGAGGGAGGGAGGATGACTCCTTAGCATTTGCGACCCACTCAAGCCATATCTAGCACTCAGAAGAGACTTTCCAACATTTCTGCAGTGAAAGATTTGTTTAAAATTAGAAATAAAGAAAAAAAAATCCTGTGCAGAAGATTCTTGTGAAATGCTTGGACAGAAAGATGCTGAAGTTCATTGAAGCTTGTGTTCTGTGTGGTGCTGCTTGGAGGCTCTAAATATAACCACCGTTTCTGCCACCAGAGGCAACAGTCCCCTGCAAAGGAGGAGAAAACTCATCTCCCAGACAAACATCACAGCACCCTGAGAAATCCTGCTGAAAGGCATTGATGTGGTTTCATGCAAGATGCTCAATTCATCTATCTGAGACCCGGAAAAAGTCATACATAGTGGTGAGCCTAGTCCCACAAATAATTCCTCTTTTACAGCATAGGCACTGTGCAGCGTTATCAAAAGTAAATCAACAATTCCAACACCTTATTCACAGGTAAGCATTGAAGTAAAGCCTGTTACCATTTCTTAGATGGGATTTGAACATCAGAATTGGATGAGTGATATGACAATAAGAGAAGCAACAGAGACAAACCACATTGTCATCAAGAGAGGCTTGTAATGGCATTGCATAGCATTTGCCATTTTGCTATTTACCAAACGCCTTGTTTCAATCAGGGTTGTAATTAAAGCCCTTAATCATTCTGAACAGTTTCAAGTGACTAGCTTCTCTCATGCGTTAACATATCATTTATGCAATAACTGTACATGTAAGGTAGTGTCAGTCTGTCCAGACATAGGAAGTAGCCAATGGAAACATAAATCTATTTGTCGGTGTTTTAATACAAATCTGAAAATGCCACTTTACACATTTAAGAAGCTGCTACACACTGTCAAGAAAAAAAATATGTATCTTGTGACTTAATGAGGCTTCCTAAAAACACAAAATGTATGTGTACACAGCATGCTATGCTGGTGAGAGGGGAGCAAATAGAGCATGGCAGAGAGCACTTGCAGCTGCAGCGTGGGGTTGTGTCCCAAAGGACATATTCCGGGGGAGGAAATATTGTCCCCATGCCCAGAATATATTCAAGAATATCTTCATGTGTTCAAATGGGAAAGGACTGAGGTAGGAGTTACTTGTACTCACCCATTGACAAGAGCCTTCCTGTTTTGCTACAGCCAATGAAGTCACGGTACCAGAAGTCTCATAGATTGATATGGAGTCATTTGGGGTGCAAGCAGATAAAGGTTAAACCCAGGCCTTGGCATTGAGAGGCATTTCTGGGTAACCTGCACTCTGCTTGGTCCCTCTCCAATCTTCTTTGTTTGCTTGGTACAATGGAGTGACAGCACCAGCACTGGCAGCGGAGCAGGGGAAAGAGGTCAGGTAGGACAGATGGGGAAAGGAGAAATCTAGGGAAAGAGGAATGAGGTGCTGAATGGAGAGAAGGCATCAGGTAGGTGAGAATCCAGCAGCAAACACTCACTGTGGTTCAGGAACTTTGAAGAATTCCATCCTGTTGTGGGGAGAAGACATATGATGTGGGACTATGTTGGCACTCTCTGAGGAAGAGCATGTACTTTCCTTTTCTGCTTTAAAGACCTGAAATGGTGTGGGAATTAATACATAAGATGTATAATTACAGTCTAAAACACATATTAGGCAGGTTGGGAAAGTTAACCAGTTTTCCTCAGTTCCTTATGCTTCCCCTCCCAACAACTGTATAAAACTCTCTCTTGAAGTTCATAACTTTCTTGTTACCAGGTGCTACCACTGCATTTTTTACCTCCAGAAAGTTGCTTGAAACACCAGAGCCTCAAAGGGCTTCTTACTCCCTAAAGGACTAGGAAAGGGAATCCCTTTCTAACTTGCTAGTCAAAGGTGCAGGAATTTGACCAAATACCTTTTGCCCTAATAAGGGCACTGCTGATTTCATTAAGAAAATGTTCCAAACTAGGTTTTGTTGAACCTCCAGTAAATCATTAGCATGTTTCTGAGGAAGAACTGGTAGACTCACAGTGCTGTGCTGGACTTCACAGGGAAGCCCTATCAAGGGGAGGGAGTCCTCAAGCTGGGCATGTCAGCTGAGCCTCTCTAAAAGCAGAAAATCACAAGGACTTTGGTCCTCACAGCACCTGGTAGGTCCTGTTTCCTTCATATGCATCAATGAGCCCTGAGAGCCACATCTCACAGTGCATCATTTCCCCTCCTGCTTCACACTGGAAATTTGAATGGTTCCCACTACACATGCTCCAGGTCTATGCTGAAACAGAAATGCAAAATGCACCTGTATAAAACATTTCACTGACCTACTGCCCTTGGCCTTGTATCCCAACCTACCTGAGACACCCTTCTCCCAGATGTCTTCCAAGACCAGAAACATTATGTGTGCACTGAAGCTGCAGAAGGAGCACAGTCAGCAGATACTGCAGGTCACTGTCCTTGGGTCACCAGACATCTCCCAAAGCACCTCTGCCTTCATAGGTATCACTCTAAAACCTTTATTTCAGGGTGACCAATGATGGAAGGACGACCTAAAGGTATAAAGTCTTCCTTTTTCCTCTCAGAGGCCACAGTAACATTCATCCCTACATCCATGTCAACCTTAGGTCTGCGTTTTAACATATACATCGAGGAGACTGTGTCAAAAAAAAAAAAATCTAATATTATGCTTCTGAATAGAGAATTTACCTAAGTAAATAATTATTTTTAAACCCAAGATTTAAGCAGCTTTAGAATTCCACATTATGCTAATGTTTGACAATTACTAAGTGTGGGTATCAGCCAGCATTTTTTTTTTTAAGTTTAATTTAAAGCAATTTGACATGGAAAGGTTATTACTTTAGTTGCCAATAAAAGCTGTACTTTTAACATAAGTGTACACCAAGCCCTAGGGTATGTGACTATTATCTTTTCTGCAATTATGTGGTGTTCTACATAAATGTTTAAAAAAAAAAAACTTAGAAATATCAAAAGTACTAACTTAGCTGCAATATGAAAGTTGAATAGCAGAGCCGGGAAGCCCGTCTCCCGCAGACACAACACAGGTTGAGGTTTCCTCCTAGAGGTACCGCCGGGAACGGCACCTCCTCCCGCACCGCATCTCCCCGCACCGCCCGTGCTGCCCCGAACAGCCTCGCCCGGCGATGATGCTGCCATTTCACAGCTTCACCCGCATTCCACAGAAAGGGGAATTTTTTCCCCCAAAATATTTCCTTCCCTCACCATCCCACTCCCCAAAAACACCACTTTATTTTTCTTTTTTTTTCTTCTGAAATATTTCCTTTCTTTTCTCTGGTTTTCTGCGCTAAGAGAGGGAAAAAGGCTTTTCTCACATCCTGCTTCACAGAATCGCAGCATGGCTGTGGTTGGAAGGGAGCACAGTCTGTCTTCTGGTCCTCACTCCCTGCTCAAGCAGGGTCATCCCAGAGCACATGGCACAGGATTGTGTCCAGACGGTTCTAGGATATCTGCAATGAGGGCGACTCCACACCCTCTCTGGGCAATCTGTTCCAATATTTGGTCACTGCAAAGGATACTTCGTCCTCATGTTCAGGTGGCACTTCTTGGGCATCAGTTTCTGCCTATTCCTCTTGGCCTGTTGCTGGGCACTCCTGAGCACAGCCTGGTCCATCCTAACACCCTCCCTTCAGACACTTACACACATTGAGATATATATATATATATATAGATATATATATATATATAAATCTGTGATCTTTGTCTTTCTCTTATAAGTGGAAATTGTGACTTCCACTTGCTTTAGGGCTGTGTCTCCAGAAGAGACCCCACAGCCGTAGCAATGAGCCTCTCCCTCAGCAGAATGCAGGATGCAGGGACCCCCACACCCAGAGAGCAGCTACCTCACAGATCCCAACCCAAATTCCAATTTGGTCCAATCAGAGAGAAGCACCACTGCATGGTCACAGCTCTGTCCTTGAGTGGACATCAGCCATTTCCCTCAGGAAATTACACTGGAGACCATGAAGAGCCACAATGGCATTGCTGGAGCTCCCAGATGGGCTCAAGGCAGGTTGGACACAGCTTTGAGTGACCTTGACNCTGGGCAATCTGTTCCAATATTTGGTCACTGCAAAGGATACTTCGTCCTCATGTTCAGGTGGCACTTCTTGGGCATCAGTTTCTGCCTATTCCTCTTGGCCTGTTGCTGGGCACTCCTGAGCACAGCCTGGTCCATCCTAACACCCTCCCTTCAGACACTTACACACATTGAGATATATATATATATATATAGATATATATATATATATAAATCTGTGATCTTTGTCTTTCTCTTATAAGTGGAAATTGTGACTTCCACTTGCTTTAGGGCTGTGTCTCCAGAAGAGACCCCACAGCCGTAGCAATGAGCCTCTCCCTCAGCAGAATGCAGGATGCAGGGACCCCCACACCCAGAGAGCAGCTACCTCACAGATCCCAACCCAAATTCCAATTTGGTCCAATCAGAGAGAAGCACCACTGCATGGTCACAGCTCTGTCCTTGAGTGGACATCAGCCATTTCCCTCAGGAAATTACACTGGAGACCATGAAGAGCCACAATGGCATTGCTGGAGCTCCCAGATGGGCTCAAGGCAGGTTGGACACAGCTTTGAGTGACCTTGACGAGGGGAAGGTGTCCCTGCCCATGGCAGGGGGCTTGGAACAAGATGAGCTTTAAGGTCCCTTCCTACCCAAACCATTTATGATTCAGCAGGCATGTGGAGGAGAAAGACGAAAATGTGTCCTTAGGAGGAGACAAGCTAGCTCATACATGCAGGGGGAGAGACATTTCCCTCCTGACACTTGCTTTCCTCCAGGATCTGTTTCTTTGGCCAAAGTGAGGATGCTGAAAAAGTGCTGTGAGTGTATCTGTCCATCATCCCAGGGACTTGGCACCAAGTGCTGTATTCCCTTGAGCTGCTCAGTCCAGAGCCCCTCCTGGGTAATTAAGTGAAAGATTGCCCCTTTACCAGTCTTTCTGGGCCAACATGGGGCAGAGCCAGGGCCCACTTGGGTGCATGGCAATGTCTCCAAAAAAGGTCCAAGCCCCACATCAGCCTGTGCAGGTAAACTCACTCCTCTGCTCTGCCTGCTCAGCCCTTCAAAGGCAGAGCCTGGGGGCAAACAGAAAGGGCTGAGACAGCTCCAGCCCAGACACCAGAGGCTGCTTACTTAGGAGATAATTTTGATATTTGGGGTTGGGTTTTTTAAGTCTAGGTGGTTTTTTTTTTTCCTGTCTGGGTTTTGTTTTTAACTTGAAGCTTGTGAAAGTCACAGCATGACCCTTGCTGGACGAAAATCCTCTTCCCAAAACCAGCCAGCATCAGGGCAATGAACTTCAGCTTCCTGCAGTGCCCTGCAGTGTCTTTTGGTGCTGAACTGCAACCATCTCCAGGCAAGGAATGGGAGTCCAGCCTCAGAAGTCTGTTCAGCCCTTTGCCTTCTATTGAGAAAGTGAGAACACTGGTCACAGTTCCAGGGCTAACTGCAGTTTGTGTTTCAAATTAACTAAAGTTCATTATTTTACAATTTAGGTAGGAGCTGCAACAAACTGTTCACCAGCAGTCCTAGCAATAGTATACAAGCCCCTCTAGGATCCCTTGGAAGAGCTCCTGATGAGTTCACCAATGTTTGCACATTAACCTCTGGGTGAAAAGCCAGCCAGGGGCATGTGAGAACTCCACTGAGCCCTCCAGAGCATGACACAAAATGATGCAAGTGTGGGAGCTAGGAGAGAAAAGGTTTTGTGAGCCCAGAAAAATAATAAAATGTTTAAATCCTAAATTGTTGTTCTTGAAGATTTATCCAAAATCTAGCTCTCCTTAAGCCTGTGAGTTTGCAGAGCATTGTCAATAAATTAGATCATGCACACAAGGCAAGGATTTCAAGCCAAAAAGCTCTAGCCCTGAGTCGCTTAACAGCAACATTCCCTAGAAAAACGACTCGAGATGAAACATGAGATATGTATTAATTATCAATGGTCTAATAGAAAATTTAATGAAGACAAGTATCTTCTTGCACTTTATCCACGATAACGATGATAGTACGTCAGCGAGGCGCATACCTTACAACGTGGTGGTGAATGTCAAGTCTGAAGCCATTACAGCAATTCACCACAATAACGGCCAGCCAATGCATGGGCTTGTAGCACTTAATCAAAGTAATGACACCCATCCACAATTATTTATGTTATGGTAACAAAGAGCTGCCAAATGCAAAACAAATGACATGAGGATTTGCAAGGGAATTTCTTCCCGTAAATTCTCCTTAGGTTATGCTTAAAGGCCCTCAGGATGGAAGTCTGTGTATATCCAGGGCAATATCAGAATGGTGGGGTTATTGCACCACATTTTATTGCCTATAAGCAATGAACCCAACACTATCACCAAAATGAGCTCTTCAGCCAACAGAACTGTATCCGTATCATTTGAGCTGGCCTTGATTTACACCCAAGAGTTGTCCTCAGAAATTTACAGGGGAAAAAAAATTATATGGAAGACAACCTTTGTTTATATCTGCCCATCAAGGAAAACAAAGACCCAGTTGTATCAACACTTAAACATGCGTTTAACTTAAAGTATATGAGCAGTCCCCACTTACCTCAATGGGCTTTGGATTAGAGCCATTATAATTACAGACCACGATTCTCTATTAAGTGCAGTACTGTTCTTTCAGGGGCATTTATGTGGGTGTTTGTATAAAAACACTGTCAAAAACTAAAGAACACCAGTAAATATAAAATGGCAATGTTCAGGTTCAAATGTAATGAACTAATTTATTTTTTTTAACACTACATCCAACTGTTTTTCACCACTCACAGATGTCACTGGAACAACTTGAATACAAAAAAAAATTGCCTAAGAACAATAAACTACACAGACCAGCTAATATTGATTGCTTTAAAAATGCCCCCTGTTAAACTAAATAATAGCCAAATCTCACTGCAGTAAATGTGCCTTTATATCATTAAATACTAATTTAATAGAAATGTGACTGCATAGTGAACAACATGAAAATGTTGGAACTGAAAGATTGCCTTTTTTTTTTTTAATTCTGCATTATACAAGTCTCCAAATTAACACCTGAAAGAAGAAAACAATAATTTCATATTAGCTGGTTACTTAGTCACACAAGCCAAACCTGGGACTAAGCTAAACTCTAATACGCACTTTCCAAAGTGGCTCTGAGAGGGGAGGCAGGAGGACATCCCTCACCAGAGGCTCTGGCCACCCTCAATGACCAGGTTGTGGCCTGTCATGTAGTCAGAGGCTTCGGAGGCCAGGTAGACGACAGCAGCCTGCAGGTCAGTGGTCTGAGCCAGCCTCCCAGCGGGAATGTCCCCCATCCAGCGCCGCACCAGAGGCTGCAGCTCCTTGGAGTGGATGAGCGGCGTGTCAACGATGCCCCTGCAATGAGCACACACACCAAGAGTTTAGCAAGGAGGAAAGGCAGCACCTACAGCTGTTGGAGATGTTAATTCAGAAGGAAAACTGTGGAATAGCACAAAGGAGATGAGATGAGCACATCAGACTTGATCTGCCTCTGCTGATAGTCCGGATGCAAACTTTCATAGCACTTTATTAATATTGCTTTTCACTGTTGATGGACAGCTTAAAAGTTTCCTTTAAAGAACACACACACTATCTTTGCAGCTCATAGCAGAACCCCCTTACTTTTAAGTTACTCATAATCACCAGCTTAAATTTTTTCTAGAAAACAAGCACGGCATTGGAACCAAAAGTGCCTTGAGTTGGATCTGTCGCGTCTCTTGGGAACTGTTGTCCTTCTACCAATTTCTCTTCTCGTCACTCCACTGCATAATGTCACACAGCGTGTTTGTGTATGGCCCAGAAACTGAAAACAGACCAACTTCCCATATGTCAAAAAATGAGGGACACAAAAGCCAGCCCCCTTCTGGGGTGCAAGAAAAGGAGAGGCAGAGATAAGCACAACACAACCAGTGCAATCCCCCTTAAACCAACACCCCAGCAAATCACACCAATTTACCTGTTTTGCCTCTTTTATATCAATGCGTGACTCCATCATATATTAAAAGTCTGCTAAGTTCATTTTTCTCAGGTGCCCTAAAAATGAGTGATGCTGCAGGAAGCACAATGCCGGGCGAACATTTGGCTGGCTTTTATGACTTTAACTGCGACTGATTTGTCATACTCCTCCTTAACAACATATTTGTATTTTGCGAAATGTATAATTTTTTCAGCCCCTGAACAAATATATTTACATAACTGTGTCTAACGAGAAATTACATTTAACTTCTCAGAAATGACAATAACTAAAACCTGAACTGCCAATTCCACTTCATTAGTGTGGTAGAAATGCATTCCAAATGTTAATAAAAATTCCAACATGCTGATAAATTAGCGCTTCTAAGGAGCATGTGACACCTTGGTTAACATATTCAACCTCAATTATATTTCTCTTCAGCACCCTGTTATCTGGAACCTTTGCTGGCAATCAGAGGTGCTGTTTTTCAGCGGCCAATTTTCTAGATAATGTAGCTTATCAACACTGTGGGTAAACTTGCCAATGAAATCAGGCTGCACTGAACCACACACACGCTAATTGCATCTCTTTTTTATGCATATTTACAGACTGTCACTTCAAAGAAATCAGTGGCCCATTGAGGCAGCCAGTTAGCTGGAAGAATTGCCTCTTGCAAATGAAAATTAGCAAACAAGCTAGTGATAAATATGAAATGAACAAAGTATAAAAATACCCGTTTTGTTCTGAAACTTCATTGGCATCCCAATTTAGACTTCCAAGGAAATCATTTTTTGAGACAGACTGGATTCTGGGTATGAGATCTACCTTTTGTTTTAAATGAAGGCTGAAATCTGCTATTTACTCCGTTACGAAGTGGAACTAATTCAGATTTTCCCCCAAACATTTCTGTTTGCGCTAATCAGGCAGGATTTAAACATCAGCTTTATTTTTTATTGCAATTGTCAGTAAAGAGCAGAACAGTTCAGAAACACTGAGCAATGCAGCTCGTTTAAGTTCTGGCAGGGTAACAAAATCAAGCACATTCCAGTGCAGGACTGTGGATGTTTTGCTTATTTCCTTCAAGCACAGTCCCCTGCTCTCCCTCCTTGCTTTCCCAAGCTCCTTGAGAACTGGTTTTCTTCAGAGAGAAATGTGCTTTGAGCAGCAGACATGAAATATATTGGGCTACTTTCCCATACGTGCCTCTCACTGTGCTTACAAAACCATCACCATCATCATCATTCTGGCTTTACACTACCAGAGACCAGAATAAGATCCATATGATTTTCTTACTTTTTTCATTTGCAGATATATTTTAACCCCAAGAGAATGCAGATTAGGGAGTAAGACACACAATGCTCCGTCACAACAGATTTTGCTAAAAAGAGGACATTTTTCAATCTGTTCAGAAAAATGATCTTTGGTCTGATCACTACAGCCTGTGAATTGCCTCACTGTGGCTGTTGCTGGACCTTTCTTTACATCCCCTTCAAGTAGCAGAAATTTAGATGTGTAACCAAACTTCATTACAAATTTTTGTTATAGAAATGAGAAAAAAATATAGCGCAAAACTTAAAAGTTGCAAACACACATACTGATGGCACTATAAATATTAGGCATGTCATTGATACTACACATCTTCTGGGGAAGCTTTGGTGCCAAGTTGGGCAATTTAATGTTGTCGAACCCTTTTAGGCAGATTTTAGTTGGCTTCTAACCAGTTCCAGCAAAGACAACTGCCAATGCATTAATTCCCTACCTCATCCCATATGCAGTGCTGAGCCTATCAGTACTTTCTGTTGCATGTCAATGTAATATCAAACTGCTGGTTCCTTAACATTAGATATGAGCATCAATATTTCATTATTGATAAAGAGGACGATTTGAGACATTAGGGGGAAAAAAAAAGATCGCAAAAAAAAAAACCAAACCCCAAAAAAACCCAATTGCCTAAAACATTTCCACTTCAAGAGATGCATTAGGAAAAATATCACTTACCAGATACTTAACTGGAATTGTTACGTGCGCTCAATCCCCAAATGAGAGCAAAAAAAGATTCCATCTGTGTGTAACTTGATTTCTTTCAGATGAGTTATTAATTTGAATGAGTTAAGTACACTCCACTTAATCAGGAAGTGTTTAATCACAAGATCCACTTAATTGGGACATCTCCCAAGGAATTAAGATTTAAGTCCAAAGATACTTACCAGCAACGACTGCTGCTTAATGGGGATAGTAATGCTGCTTAATTGGGATGTCTTCAGGTGATGCTGGGGTGCTTCTTCTCCTGCCAGCTCTGCCTCTCCTTCCCCCCAATGGGGTGTACCCAAAACCTGTAGTGATTCTGCCCTATGTGCTTTCTGACTGCTCATACCCAATGGGCTACCCATGGATACAGCACAGTGTAGCTGCCTTCATACTGCCCCAGAGGACCAGGGCAAGATGCAGGGCACACAAAGCCTCTTTGCCCAAACCCATATCCCTGCACCCCATCAGTGGGGAGCATGGTTCACCCCCAGGACTGCTGAGTTTCACTGCGTCTCCAAGAAGCTGGCCTGGCTGGAAGTTGAGCTTAAGATCAACTTCCAGATGCCCATCCTAAAGGTCATCACATTTTATGTCTTGCAAATCAAGATGGGAGCAGTAATTAGTTAACAAAAAAGATGGACACTGATTCAGTGTAATGGCTGCAAAAATGAAGTGCCCCAGGCCAAAAACCAGACACCATCCAGAGTCCCCTGCTCCATCACACCCAACACACTTCACATGTTCTGGGACCAGTAAAGAGACTGAAACACATGGGCAGCTGGGCATCAGTCACCAGTCAGTGCTCTGTAAAGGTCCCTGTTCACACTCAGGTCCCCTCTGCAGCCTGACACCCACATCCCTTCCAGGAAGACTCCAACACCTTATTAATTTTGTTGGCCTTGGCTGCTCAGCAGGTAATGAGGTGATGGCACTGGAGGGTGGCAGAAGGGCTGAGCACAGTTTCCACGATAGCAACAGAGATAAGTCAGCCAAAACATCCAGGGAATCTCAGCCACCTTCTCCCCAGGCTTGCTTGGCCAGCAAGAGAAGGCTGAATCTTCAATTTTATAAATGCAATAAATTATTCTAAGAAGTCTGCCATAACATTTTATGCATTGCTAACTTTTATGCATTGCTCTGCATAAGTTTTATGCACTCATTAAGAAATTAAGTTGATAAAAAGTGACCAGATAGAAAGAGGGGGAAAAGGCCAGAAGGTTTGCATGGTGAAATAATGTCTAAGGCCAAACTGGAGCATTTGAACCTTTAGACAGAGGCACATTGAGAGTGCCTTAAAGCATTAATGCAGTGACGAGTGGGAGGGACAAATACTTAAGGACACAGATATTTTACTTATCCAGAGTTGATCTTGGGGTACCATCATGCCCTATCTACATCTGTGCTCCTCACACTCCTCAAAAATCCCCCCCTGTTATAAGGTGACTGTGTGCTAGGTTGGACAACCATGTTCACCAATACTTGTGCTTTGGGGAGATGTTTCAACCCCTCAAAGATAACCATGAATAGTTATTCACTCTGAAGCATGTGTGGCTTTTGCTTATGGTGATGAGGGATCTGAGCTCTAAGAATCACTGCAGGCTCCTTCCTCTGAACACTGGCCAGTGCTCCCCAGGCAGCCCTGTGATGTGATGAGGGGCTCAGCCAGAGCTGTGAATTGCCAGGAGGAAAACTCTGTCCAGCTCTGGAGGGGAGCAGTCTGGGTTCCCAGCTGTATTAAGGGAAACTGCTCTGTCCAGAACAGGGGACCTCAAAGACAGCAAAACATTTGTGCTCTGTGCGCCCTTTCTGGCTATTCCTTCTCAAAGAAACACTCCTTTCTGTTGTAGGATTTTGAGATCAGAGCTGGAGTTAAAGACAGGTAAGGATGATCAAAATGCAACTTTGTGCTGGCTTGAGAAGTAAAAAGAGAAACATTTCTTTTTTCTCCATGCTCTCACAACTGCCTCCAGAAACATAGCTTCTTCAAATATGAGTGTATGCTCCCAAATTGTACCAAACAATGCATTTTGATAATTTGGAGCCTATTTTTAAAATTTCTGTAAGCCCCCTTGAAATGGGTAATTCCTCCTTGAAAAGCCTCCTCATCTGTAATTGCTGTGAATGTGGCTCTACTATCCCACCTCTGTTGGTACAGATTACCTGTGTGTTTTCAGACACGATTCCTGCCAGGTCCTGCTGAGCTTCCCTAATTCCCTTCATCTCCCCTGGCTCCCGAAAGGCAGTGTAAATTCACTAGTACTAGTTGTGGGAACACTGTAACAGTGCTGCTAGCATTGGCATGGGGAAAATCCCATTAGGAAGTAAGATGCTGTTGAAAGAATCTGTGGATCACATGGAGTGACGGCTGGAGTCACTGGGATAATTAGTAATAAATAATCATAAGGAAGACAGCTAGCACAAGCGAGGGGAGAGCAGACCGGCAGTAAAAACAGAGGCACTTGCCATTGAGCTCTGTGATTTTTATTTTTTTTTACTCCACTTTGTGGATTAAAATATGTAATTTGTTTTCTCTAATTTGATGTACATTATTATCTTCATTATTCCAATTTAACTCCTGGGTTAAAATCCTGCCCTTCTTACTTACTCTGATTGACTTCAATGGTCTACGGAATTTGACCGCTTCCAATTAATGCTACCCACTTGGGTTTCTGCTCAGCACTATCATGCTCTGCTAATTGTTTAATAAAATGACTGGGTTGGGTATGTGTATGAGAAAATGGAAGAGACGAAGTACATCTAGTAAGAAAACTTCTTTGTCAATAAATAACATAAAACATAGAGCTTGAAGTCTCTAAAAATAAGGAAAATTTAATTTGTAATAAATATATATATATAAAACTACACCTAGCCTCCTGTGCTTGTCACAGCTGAACAGTAGCTCAATTACAGCAATACAATGTAGCTTTTAAAGTGCCTATATATTTGTCTCAAGTGAAAAGGGGAAAGAAGTATTGTCTATTAAGTGTCAAAAACCTTTTCTTTAACCACAGAAGGCTTGGACAGACTAAGGAAATATTTCATCTGGAAGAGAAATGCTAAAAACTACCCTTCACATTATTGGAAAACCTATTATCAAATGCTAAAACCTCTCCTTAAATCCCTGAGTATACACAGCAACAGAGCAGGCTTGGTTCTAAGTATTTAAACCTTTGATAAGGAAAAGACAACATAAAAAGGGATGCAATCCACCTGCTAATTAGAAACTTTATTTGCTGAGACAGTGTTCATATGAGCTTGGTGGAACATTTCATTCTCTTTGTAGTTTCAGAACGAGACTATGTTTTACTTACGGGGAAATGCAGTTGACTTTTACTCCTCTGTCAATCCACTCGGTTCCCAATGTCTGTGTTAGTTTTACGACCCCAGCTTTGGAGACGTTGTACGCCAACTGCTTCTGTGGGTGTGGGACTACGAGGGGTTCAGAAAGAGAAAATTATTTATTCTTCCCAAATTAAGATAGCTTAGGCAATACACAGACAATTCCCTGCATTGAGATGAACTATTTGACATTTTCTCTGATAGGAGGTAGGGAACAGCAAGAATTTAGCCACCTACAACACATTTTGCCATCTAACTATTTTGCCTCAGCAGCTGGGTTATTGGAAAACAATGGAGAAAATAAAAAGAAATAAAGAAATGTAAAAGGTGCCATATTTGGGCAAAGCCAAAACTGATGTATTTAACATAGATATGCAATACTTGGCTCCTCCCAGGAAAGATAAATAATCATAGACACATGTGCACATTCATATATTATACATATATATATGTTTATATTCTTGTGCACTATAATAGTATAGTATCATATAATGGTAAGAGATTATATAATTATATATAATGATATAATTAATAGCATATTATGTGTTCTGTAGAATATAATATATATTTACAATATTATGTACATAATACATTATGTGGTATGATGTAATGTAACATATTAAATTGTTTGATATGACATTATATGATATAACATGATAAAAGTGCATAATAGATTTTATATAACATATTATATATAGCTTCTTGGAACAAATTATTCTCCATAATTTTTAAATTATCCATAGTCTGAAGCAAACACATCACATTACCTAACTGGTGTTTGTGTGGATGTGATCACAGGTGCATCCCAAAATTTCAGAACACCCACCACTTTCAAAATCTGAAGCTTTTGAAAATGTTTCAGAGATGTCACATGTCAGTCAGCGACAGAAAATGATCGGCTTGCTAATTACAATGCTCGGTGGCTCTGCCCCTCACCAGCTCGGTGAAAGCTACTTAAGGACAAATCCCCAGGGGGTGTAAAGTGCTTTAAACCCATGGGAGTCAAATCAAGGCAGTCCAGCTGTTGGGATTTACACTCACAAAGTGTCTCTCCTTGGACTTTTCTGGCTGCCATTAGGATTTCATTAAACAGATCCAGTGCAAAGCATCAATCCATAATTAGTTCCATATCGGTTCTGAGTGTCACAGAGTTGCTGATTCTCATGGAGGGAGAGTGGGGAAAATCAGGGCTAAATGTTATAAAGGCAGGCAATTCTAGCCTGTAGGGTTGGACAACACTGAACCCTGGAAGAAAGGCAATCACTGGGTTTGTGTAAGACTCAGCAGGCAATCCCCAATTCACAGCATTATGATAAAAACACACAAGCAGCACTGGTAGATGGCATTAAATTTGTCTTAATAAATTAAGCTGATGCATCAGTTCTAGATCACTCCCACCCATGGCACCCCAACACACCCACTACTGCTTTTACTGACTAAAACTATTGGGTTTGCATATGCCAATGTAAAGGGTGGAAAGAAAATGATAACCAAGTTATCCAAACTCTGAAAAAGCCAAAAGCCCTGTTACAAATTACTGAGCATGTGAACAAGGACCTTTGCCTTGAACATGGATGTTTTTGAATAGATTCAAAGCTCACTCATGATGGGAGCAACAATTAGTGTTTCTTTTTTTCTGCATGAGCTGAAGGTTTGTTCAGAATTCAGAGGCCTTTCCCTTAATATGAAGAGCATTGCACACCATGGCCCTCCTCTGCCAGCATTTATTCTGTGCTCATTTTTTGTTCAATAAGAAATAATTTGCATTTTGACCAGCAGAACTGCTTTGCCCTCTGTGTGTGCCTGTTACCCCCCGACGCAGCGCGATGTGGGGGCTCTCAAAAAGATGCAGAACCTAATTTCGTGATTAATTGCCATGCATCAGCTCCAAGTTACATACAACTTCGGTAGTTAACCTTGTAACCTCCCAAAAGCAGCCCTTTGCTAAACTTTCCAAACATGTCTGTCTGTGATAAATCATTTGGTGTTTGCTAAGAGGATGGGAGCTCTGGCACAGGCTCTGCATGTGGGTGAGAACAAGTTGCTGCAAGCTATGAGATTGAGCTTCTGACTTGGGGTGGGTGCTGAGACAGGGTTTTCAAGCATCCTTCCATGTAAATGCTCTTGTCTTTATAAGAATATCTAAGCAAGGTGACTCAGAAGATGAAATTTCCCCCTCCTGGGACACTTGGCCCCTCTCAACTGGACGAGCTCAAGAAGAAGCCAAGAGGCTGCAAAGCCCTGGCGCTGGGTGGGCTTTCTGCAGCTGAGCACCCCACACCACCTCCTCTCCCCTTACCTACAGTGGTCTCTTACAGACAGAAGAGTAAATCTGCAAGCCTTCAAACTCATACAAAACAGGGCTAGAGCTCTGAATAAAGCTATGCCTCCAGCAGTGTCACCAAAAAAATCTGAACTGTTGAGACTTCTAGGAAGAGAGGGCACTCACTTCTGTTCAAGACTGAGATTACAAGAGGAAGCAGAAAAAATTCTGCCAACATCAGCTGCATTATGTTTTAAACACCTGTGTCCTGCTTTTCCTGGGATAGAGTTAATTTTCTTCCCAGTAGCTGCTACTGATTTTTGGATTTGGGAAGGGAATAATGCTGATAGCACTCTGATGGTTTGGTCATTGCTCTAAATCAAGGACTTTTCAGTTCTCATGCTGCCCTGCCAGTGAGAAGGCTGGAGGGTACAAGAAGCTGGGAGAAGACACATCCAGGACTGCTGACTCCAACTGGCCAGGGGGATATTCCAGATCATTTGGCATCATGCTGAACAATAAAACTGGGGGGAGTTGGCTGGGGAGTCTGGCTGGGCATCAGTCAGTGGGTGTTGAATAACTGCACTGTGCATCACTAGTTTTATATATTCTTTTATCATTATTTCCCCTCTCTTTTCTGTCCTAATAGACCATCTTTATCTCAACCCACAAGTTTTACCTTTTTTTCACAGATTCTCTCCCCCATGACAGGGGACAGCAAGCAAAGGGCTGTGGGGTGTAAACCACAACCTGACACTGATTCTGAAACCTTGTTTGGTGCATCAGGCTCCCAGCCTGACCTTGAGGCAGCCACAAAATGCTAATGAGAGGTGCACACAGATAGAGCAGAGCAGACCACTTACCACTAAAGATATTCCCTGCAAAAATTACAGCTCAGAGTTCCACCTGTGTGAACGGCCGAGCCACTGCTGCTGGAGCATACGTCTGGAATAATTCCAGTGAAATACCAGAATCAAAATGCACATATGCAAAGTGTATGCAGCTTATCTTCAATTAATTAAAACTGATTCTGAGCAGTGAATCTGGAAAAATCACAAACAAAAACCTCCCTATCCTGCTAAGTGTCTCCTCATTTTCCTGTATCTCTGAGGAAGGACTCAACCTACAACAACAACAAAAAAATATCCCCTAACTATTTCTAGAAACATTTCATACTATGCCAGTTGGCCAACATACTTAAATAACCAACCAACCAACATATTTATTTAACATTCAGCAGATGGACATGATATGAACATCGTGGTTTTCAGTTGTAGTTTCATAACTACTAGATTTTTTCAATGCCAAGATTCAAACAGGTTCAGAAGGTAAACACATCTCTTCATCTCTTAACTTTTGGCCTAGCATGCAGTAACTTTTACTGACATTTAAATGCATCTTGGGATGACCCTTCCAGGCTGCTCTCAGGGCTGCTTTCCAAAGTTCATTCCTGTTCCAGGACTAGTACTTCCCTCAAACCTGATCCCCAGGTGAATCCCTGGGCTTGGCTCTCCAGCCAAGGAGGTGCAGCCCCAAGTTGGGTCTGGGATGGATGCAGTGGTAGAATGGCATCACCTCCCAGCTCAGCAGAACTGTGCCAAGGCCCAATGGGAAAGTTGGGAAAGGTCTTTGCTTAAGCAGTGGAGACCATTGCTGAACTGCAGCGAGACTGGGAGTAGTGTGTCAAACCAGCAGAATCCCAGTTGGTGCCAATTCCCAGGACTTCCTAACTTTCTCCAGGGTGGAACACGTCCCAGGACATTTTGCTTGGTAACAATGATGTGGATGGTGACAGCCTAAGCACAAACCAGAGCCCAACTGCACAGAGCAGAGCAGGAAAGCCTGGTGTATTTGAAATTTAAAGCCCTACATTCTTTTCAAAGCCACTTTTCTTTGGGAGATTTTGTAACTTTACAAAGCTCGGGCGGAGGGATGGTGCCTGTGTTTAAGCAAAAGTAAAACAGCTGGTAAAGACACTTGAAAAAACATTAACAACAACATTATAAATGGATTTTTGAAGAAACATTTAAAGTTACTGTGCAATAAACTGAGCAGAATGTCATAGAATGTCAAACTGGGCACAGTAAAAATAAACGTTATTCCGAAGGAAAATAAAAAGACTGCATATTTATGTAACATTCAGCAGATGGACATGATATTAATACAGGGGTTTTCAGTTGTACTTTTATAGCTACTAGATTTTCTTGCCTAACTTGGCAACCCAAGGCACCATTTGATTTTTGGATTTGGACAATACTGCAACAGATGTCCAGACCAATAAAATAAATTCCTAAAGGGCTATGCTTAATTTGTGTAATTGATCAATTTTTGTTACATGGGCTTCAGCTCACCAGCATGTAACTGCCTTCCAGATTAGCTCAGCAGTAGGGATTTCATTCCATATGTTACAATGGTTTATTGGCGCTTTTGATGACACTGCTGATTCAGCAGCATTGGTGCAGGCACCTGTTGGTAACAATGATGTTATAAAACCCATGGGTACTGGGGCAAACACTGGCATAAAATATTTTGGGTGGCTTTTAAACATCTCAGGGGCTCAACTTTCCACACGCCAAGGAGTTTGCCTGGAACAGTGGGGAGGATACCAGCACCTTTCCCATCCATGCACTGGAGTCAGAGAAGGTGACTCCACCTCTTCTATAAAAAGTAATAAGTGCTCTAAAACATAGAGGACAGATAAATGTTGAAAAATGATATCAATAAAAATTTTGTAGTACATTTCCTCTAATACGAAATGTCAGTGATTTACTCCTTCCCAATACAGGTTTAATTGATTCAAATAGCATCGGTAGTAATTAAAATATGGATTCTGAAGCACAACTGTTAGCTCTCATCACTCACCTATTAAACTTGCCATAGATGCTGTGTTAATTATCTTCCCATATCCTTGATTCAGCATAATGCGGCCTGCAGCCTGTGACAGAAATTAAAGGAAAGACCAGTGACCCTTTCTGTGATTGTGCTAATAATGACATGATAATAAATTAGTCTTCACTTTTCAGAAGAGTTGATGTGCTAACACATTTTTTTTTAAGCACTTGATATAAAAACTTGGTATAAAAATGGCTGATGCAGGAAAAATCCTCTTGCCATTTCACACTTTTTCACTCTTGGCAATATTTTCTCAAAATAATCACTAATTTTGGGAATGCCCCTCCCAAGCTTTCTGGTTCTCAGGATGTGTCAAATAACCACCCTTCAAAAAATTTTGGCCATCCTTACATGCCTGGCTTTGGGCAGCCAGTAAGTACCAGCTGCTTTTGAAAATATTGACCAAAATCTGTAATTGAAATCCGCATCTTTCTTTAGCTCCATCCAAACTAGAAATAATTCTTTAATAATAATTAGTAATAAAGTGTTATTAGGTCTTGATTAAGTAAATACTTAGAAAATGACTACCCATTTGCAAAACAAAACAGTGCAGCATTTCACACTTACTTGGCAGCACAAAAATAATCCTCTTAAATTAACATTGAAAGTTTTGTCCCACTCCTCAAGGGAAGTGTCTTCACTTGCAGAGTTCAGATTGATTCCTGCATTGTTGCAGGCGATGTGAATGGTGCCCCAGCGAGCCACGATTGCATCCACCATCCTTTGCACATCCTCGGGCTTGCTGACATCCACGGCCAGGGCAAGGCTTTTAATCCCTGAAATAAAATAAATGACGAAGTCAGTACAGGAATTTGCAGGGAAAGAAACAAAAAATTCTGTTCTATGATTACTTATTAATGCATATATAGAGAGATTTTACATAGAGATATATTTTATATATATATATATTAATGTATTACATATATATTCCACCTTAATTCGTTGCTGCACGAATTGTAGCAAAATGTGAGATGGTTACTGCAATATTGTTATTATAAAGTTGCTGAGAGGTGCGAGGTTTGCTTGTTGGAGACCAACCCCAAGCCCAGGTGTGGGAGCGAAGGCTGTCACTCCAGCAGGACGAAGCTTGGAACACTGCACCATCTTCTGTCCAAACCCTCAACTGCAGCTCTCCCATCCATCAGCAGCTCTACAGATGCTTTTTTTATGCCACGTCCCCCTAAGATGCTCCAGAAATCAAATTCATTTGTCCCAAAAGTGGTCTGTTGATGAACTACAGGATCCACACAGCTGGGAGCCTCAGACAAAACTGAACCAGTTTTAGGTGGGAGGTAAGTGGCAATACCTGCAGGTAGATATGGTAGTTACATTGCCTGGCTTTATTTACTGCAAATCACCCTACCAGAATAACACAAACACTCAGAAGTTAAGAGATTTACCAGACTTGAAACATGCAATGTGCTTTTTATCCTAAAAAAAACAGCTGCTGACTTTTACACCAGTGCTGATCCATAAAAAAAATCATTCAATTTAGTATAAAAATCAGCTTTAAATACCCTTGTTATTAAATAACATAGCCTGCTGAGGCACCTGATGCCAATGGAAAGATACCCATCCTGAAAGCCAAACAAGGCTGCACCAGTAAGGGCTGTGGTGAAATGGGTCTTAACTCAGGAGTGAAGCAGCCACTGGAGCTGGACCATGGATCAGCAGTCTGAAAGCAAAGAGTGCACGGCTAGGAAGTTACAGCTGTTAAAGCAAGATTCTTTACTTCTAAATAAATGGGAAACTTGTTCCACATTGGTCCCTCTTTCAGATCATTCTGATAAAACATTTAAAAGAAGGCTTAAGCCTATTCTAGGAGAATAGGAGGCTCTCCCAAAAGGAAGCTGAGATGGAAGGTTCCATGAAAGCAAGGCAAAGCACTAGTTGCCCAATGGTGTTTGAAGAAAATGGAAGGAAAAAGGCTTTTGGATGGAAAAGCTCGTCCTCATCTCCAATGCCTTCAGGAGCCTGCCAGAGTGCACAGCCCCAGGTGATGCTGCTCTGGGGTGCTCCCCTTGCCAGGTCATGGGAGCTCCTGTCCCCTTCAGCAATGACACAGCCCTCTTGACTTCCATGGCAGAGAAATAATACAGCCAGCTGAAAAATGAATGCACGTTCTGCCACAAAACAAGACCTCTTATTTTATCTCAGGTTTTATGCTAAATATGCTGAAAGAATAAGAATAGCCAGATAGCCCCCGTTGCTCCTCCTAATTGTTATCGAGACATGGAACGCACAGGGAGTTGCTGCAATCTTTCTTTCTCAATTTACAGACAAAATGGGTGCAAGCGTGTTACTAATGGTAACAGAGAGACTCTTCACCTGCCCTCCAACTCTCACCCCATTTATAGCTTCATCTTATAAGATAGTTCATAAAAACAAGACAAAAGGTGCCACGCCTGAGTGTCTAGCAAAGAAGCAGTGAAGACACACTCACTTCAAACTAAAGTCCCACATTTGACCTTAATCAATTCAGCTGATGTCCCTGCACTCTGAGAGAGGGGGGAAAAAACCCATTTTCTGTCTCTCTACTGTCTCCCCAAGCAACCTGTTAAAAATAATAAATAAATAAACTATGGAAAAATAGCTTCAACTCTATAGACACAGCCAGAGGTAAGAGACCGAACACATGACCGTGTTGCTGCATGTGTGATGGAGCCAGTGCATCTTCTCAACCCTCAGTTTAGTTCAGTGATGCTCATGGAGGCAGTTTTGTCATGAGGGGGGCAGGAGAGGAGCCCAGTGGGTCTGTGTTGGAGAGACACCAGTATGTCAAATCTGCCTGAGGTGCCCTTCTGCAGGGGACATGTACAAATCCCCCAGCCACGGGATTCATCTCTGGTCTCTCGGTATAAATGGAAGTAACACGTTGCATATAGACAGGAAGATCAGGAGTGACATTGCACAAGGCATTTGCATAGTTTACAGTGAAAATGCACATTTTAAAAATCCCATCAGACTAATTCTTCCCTTAGGGTAAAGGCAGCGATTCCCCCTGAAGACAGAGGTGTGTGTAGTGGAAGGTAACCCTTAGGATTTTTTGGTTATGTTTCATCATTTTTGGTTCTTCTGTCAGGATCCATTAGCAACTGTTGAAAGAGGTATTCACGCAGGACCTAAAAACAAAGACCCCTATAGCCAAGGGACATACACCTGAGCTGCCTAACGAAGCTAAAACTGAGATCACAGAGGTTCTGATGTTTAAAACTCATCATGAAATGAAGGCACCATCCCAAAAGGCAGTAAAGGGCTCCTTGCTATGAGAAGCAGAACAGCTCTAAGCAATCTAAGCAAAATGTTTTGAAAAAGTATCAGTGTGGGAATGACTTGGGGCACTGAGTTTCCAACTTGATTCAGAGATCTACAGCCAGAGAGGGGGGAAAAAAAAGTCACAGCTCCTTTGTCCTCATTATAGCAGGGGAAATATGTATTAATACTACGATTGCTTCAATTTACTCATGTGAATATTTTCAGAGTAAAGCTAGCTGAACCTTTTTGTCAAAATTTATTTCCAACAGAGCATGTTACTTCTTTGAAGCCAAAATGTTTCATGGAAATATATTGATTTCAACAAAAGTTTTCAAGGGAAAGCTTCTGAGGTCCAGGCTAGACTCTCTAGTTACCTCTGGAGAGAAAGAGATTGAAAGCCTGACCTTTTCAGATCCTTTCCAAAAACGGGCATTTGGATATAATTCCTTTTCACAAAAGCATTACAAAGTTTGAGTTTTGTTCCAACAGGGAATGACAATAAATTTGAAACCTCAAAAACCGTCATGAGATGGAATAGACGTGCCCTGACCAGCTGCACTGGTCAAGTTGATAGATAATATTTGACCTCAAAGGATAAAGATGTGTAAAGAGTGAGAAGTGAGATTTTCTTTACTTTAGACTGCAATAATATTTGCTATGCCTCATGACCTCTCTGACTGCATTTTGGAACACCCTCCCTCACCTCCTCTGGGCTTACAGCCCACTGCTGAAGGAGCAGACATGTAGGGCAGCCATTGAAGGATGGATGATCAAACTCCTCCTGAAAATGCCCTGGAGATAAGTTAAGGTAGTTTTGCAATAGGCTGTTGGCATCCAAAATCTCATGGCTCTATCAAGTAGCCCATTTCCATCCGAATAGCTCTACTTGATATGCAGGATCTCACAGGGAAAAAACGTCCAAAAGGCAAGTTAACGTGTAGGGCAAAGCTACTTTGTGCCAAGGCCATATGGCTTTGGTGCATAAGGGAATGAAAAGCTTCAGGGGAGGAGGGACTGGATGACTCAAGAATTTGTAATAGGAACTGGACACTTTCTATTCTAGCTCATTATTTGGGATCAGATCGTTAACCATTGCACTGATGCTCAGTGTAAAGTGTCTCCTGCTTACCAGAGCTGTGATTGTACAGACAGGGATATTTTCCAGGCCCAGAACAGCATCAAAACCAGAAATGCACCATTCCTCACCCCTTCCAGCGGCTGGGTGATAGAAATACAACTGCAGGGGCTGGTTTTGCTGAAGAATATGGTTTATAGTGGCCCAGATCCTTTTGGAAGTTAAAATGGAAACAAATACTGGTGACTTCATCCAAAATGGGAATTTGAAGATTTCCTGGGCAAAGCTCCATCTTCAGAGACAACAAAGTATCAAACTTTGAAGAAGGCTCAGGTGCAATCTCACAAAAGGAATTACAAAATGAGTAATACTTCCTTTCTGTTATCATTAAAATTATATTTCCAGTTCTCTTTTCTCCCCTTTACAATTGCAGTTTATCAAAACTATAGGGGGAAATTCAATTTTATGTTACATTTTCTAGTTTTACTGCTAAAACAAAAGTGGCTTGTAAAGGATGTTCCCTCTTATTTGGGATTTTAGTTATTAGCATTTTGTCCCTATATCTGACCTTGCATGTATGTTTGAAAAAGGGTTTAAAAAAATTACTTTGCTTCCATTTGAGGGTGCAATGAGAGGTTCAGGCTGACAATACATCTACTTTGTTTTGGTGTTTTGGCTCATGGTCCAGACATTAGGTATGGAAGGGGTAGTATGTGAGTTTATAGGCCATGTCTGCCACCCATCCATAGTGAAGCCTGAAGTGCTGCATTATTTACTCTGAGGAGCACCATTCTCTTTGTTCCATGCTGGTTGTACAGATCTCACGTGACCCTTCTCTGTCCCTGTCAGCCACGGCTCACCACTTTGGGCACTCCTGGCAAGGAACTTTGTTTGGATCACTTTGCCTCTCTGGTTGAGTTTATATTGATAAATATCTCACAGATTGGGTGATATCAATAATTGTTGAGACAACACTGACATCAGCCTGTGCAGGAGAAACTTTGTGACCACTTCATGAACACTCTGCTCTAATCTATTCCCATCAGAGCTGGATGGAAGGCAATTCCACTGCAGAGGACAGGGGTGGTTTGAAGAAGGAAAGCCACACATTACAGTGCTCATCGCAGGTCGGCCCATGCTTACCTTTGAGGCTGAGCTCACACACCACCGCCTCTGCCTTGGCAAGGACCAGGTCCACAACAGCTACTTTGGCACCAGCTTCCCCCAGGGCATGAGCAAAGGCTCTGCCAATGCCCTGCCCTCCGCCAGTGACATAGGCCACCTTGCCATCCAGACGCAGCCGGTCGAGGATGCGCCGCCCGTTGTAGCCCCAGAAAACATCATCCCTCACCACTTCTTTCTGGAACAAAACACACACGTTGCACAGTGAGGGGCAGAGCTCACAGTAAGTGACACCTGCGATGGACTTCACCTGTGAGAACGGGGTGGGAGCATGAAGAGGGATCCATGTCTTCCTGGCCAATTGATTAATACAGAAAGTATGACTAATCCAAGCCAATATTGGTCTCAAAAGGACCGTTAAGGTGCCAGACAATGGAGCAGAAGGGCTGTGCTCTGGGCAGATGCTCTGACCACTCCACTTACATGACAGTAGGCTGTGGCATTTCCCAGCCTGGCTTCCCTTGGGAAATAGATCAGGTGCATTGTCTTAGAAGGTGATTGATTAAGTCTTTCAGTTCTTTCACTCCCCAGGGCCCAACCCTGCCCTCAGGCTCAGCTGGCTCCAGAAAGACGCAGAGGCTAAGAACAAGGTTCCAAAGGCAGGATTTTGTTCAAGCAGAGTGCAATCAAAATATCTTCACAAGGCTGGTGCACAAATAAAGATATCAGCCAATAACTTAAACCAAGCTGTCATCTGATCAGCTGCCATACATCATTTCCCCCTAACTGGAATCAAAATGGAAAATACAAGATGTTTAAAATATTGAGTTTGAAATGCCAGGAATTACCAGTGGGTGTAGCTTTGTGAGAGCTCAGAAACTGCAAAACAGTCAGGATGTTAGGGTCTGGATTTACTGAGTTAGGCCATTGTGATTCCAGATGGAAATTTCATTACAACTGGATGATGCCCACTACATAAACCAGAGAAAGATAAAATCACTGTCTTTTCCATAGGACAGGCAAAATCTAAGGCTGTGAAAATATTCAGCTCAGAGAGGATAGAAGGGCATCCTGTGCTGCATTTGGACAAAAATAAGAGCTACTTCAGAAATACTGTATTGGTTCATTACAGCTGGGCACCAACCCCATCTGCCCACACTCTCCTGCATGGCAAGAAGTGGAGAGCAACAGACACCCAGGAAAATTTTCCCAGAAGTGCTCACAGAGAGGAAATACCCACCTTGGCTTCAATCACTGCATCTGGAGGCACTGGGATCCTTCGAATGATGCTCAGTCCACTCTGCGCAGGTAAAATTACCTGCAAATATAATGTATACACAGTTCTCAACTGCTTTGTACTTGGCTTTCTATCATCCAAATTCCACAGATATGAAGGATAGTCCCCAGGCCACAGGAGCTCTTCTCCTACTCTTAGGTGAATTTCCTTCCAAAACAAATATGTCAGGCATTTGTATTTGCTCACACATCTTTTTCGAACTCATGGGTCCACAAATGCCAGGAAAGAATTACAATTTTATCTCTCCAGTTTCTAAATCAGTGCCAGGTGCTGAGATTGCTGGTTTTCCACTGTCTGGATGAGGCAGTCATGGGGATATTCCAGCATTACAGTAAACCACAATAGCAATACTTTGGTGTTCTTCAGCATTTGATAGAACATCTGTCCTTCACCCACAGATGATTTTGCAGGATATGCATCACCATGAGGAAACCTGCACTCCGTGTTGCAAATTCAACACCACATCACAGTGTTAGAATATCAGATATGGAACCCACATGGTATTTACATGTATTGAAAGAGTAACAGTGAGATTCAGGGTGTGGAAAATTGTCATTAATCTTTCCCTCATCTACAAAGAAAAGCTGCTGTGCCATGGGGAGCTGTGGCAGCGGGCGTGTGGGAGGTGACAGACCTCCCCTGTCCCACCATGGGACCAGCCTTACAGTGCAGGAGGGCACACAGGGATCCAGCCACCCTCAGTGTGTCCCCACCACCACAGCAGCCACTCTGCCACCCTGGAGCAGCCATGGCATGAGACTGAGCTGGTGGCTGCTGTCCTGGGGTAGCATCAGTCACACCTGCCTTTAGAGCCCTGAAGGATATGTGTTTAATTTTGCCTCCGAAACCACATTACTTTGTTTGTGCATCCTATTGCTTCTTTTTTTTTCTCTCCTGCTGGAGTAGGACTTTGTTGACTCCTGTTGTGCTGGTGATGCCCTCCAGCCCCCAGAGCCTCTAAAGCAGAGCGGCAGTTCCTTGGTTGTGCTGTAGAGCTGATTATTCACTCTTAAGTGCTCCTCTTTTATCTTGCCTTTAACACTCTGTAAGATGCAGACAGGGTAGGGACCATTCCTGAATATAGAAACTCATACCTAGAGCTCAAGTGAGGTGAATGACAATAAAATCTTGAGTTCATTTTAGGTCCTCTGGATAACAGCACCAACAAAAGAAACATTTTAAAGAGTGCTTTGCAAAATCCATAGATACAGCACCATGGGCACCTTAACCAATGGCATTGCACTAACCTGCTCAACACGAGGATCTGAATTAATCACTGAATTTAATTTTCTGACAGCTAGTACATTTTCATCTGATACATTCTCCAGGTAGACTTGTCCTTTCATGAGTGTATTCTCTACACAGATCACTGCATCCATTCTCAGCAAGTGGTTATCCATGACAAAGCTGTAGTAGTGAACAGCATTCTTTTGATCAGCATCAATAAAGACTATATCAAAGTGCTCATCCTCAGCATGTAATGCCTGGAGAGAAAAAATCATGTTGGAGAAAACACTAATTATTTACCTGAAAGTTTAAAGTCTTGCCATTAAAATACCCTTTATATACAGCCCAAACTAGAGGGAAATTTGTTCTTTTAAGGTAACACTGGTAAAATTACTTCTGGAAACCTTGGGAGTTTTCCATGTTTTCCAAACAATTCTTCAGCAAAAAACCTCTGAAAAGAAAATCAGGATATAAAAGAGGATGGTTCATCCCAGCTTGTGATGTTGAGAGCCACAACAGAAACATCTGCATGCCTCGAGTTAAAGCAAATTGATCCATCAGGGGAAGGGAGAGGACTGGCATCAAAACCTGACACTGAGGTGCTGCAATAACTTATCTCTTCTCAAAAGAGCAACTATCAACAAATTCAAGAGTGACAATTACATCACTCTGAAAAAAGGGGCATAACGCAGATCTGGGAATTGCAAACTAGCGAGTCCCACTTCAGTAGCAGGAAAAGGGTTGAAATCCTAATTAATAATAGAATTATAAAGCACATAAAAGAACAGGTCATGATACAGATAAAGCAGCACAGCCCCTGTGAAGGAAAATGATGTTTCTTTAATCTAAAAAAATGCTTTGGATGGCTCAGCAACAGAGAGGATAAAAGAGAACTGGCTGCTATCATCTAATTGGATTTTCAGAAATGTGGCACACCTTCCCTCCAAGCAGGCTGCTGATGATAATGTATAAAAGTGTTGATGGATGACCAGATGGGAGCCTTTACAGCCTTCTCCTGTGGCAGTTAATGCACTCGCTGCCCAAGAGGCTGCTATGGAATATTTCAGATTCCATCTGGGATTATTTAACTGCATCTGTGTGCGTTGCAATGAAACAACAGCTCATCCACCTATCTCGGCAAGCAGAAATGCTTTCAAGTCTTGGCATTTCGAGTGAAAAGAGAAACAATTATGTTTTCCAGAACTCACTGTTTCTACCACAACTTTTAACGGTACTTCTTGCATCCAGATTTCCCTTTTGTGTTTGGAGACACTGTGCACAACGAGTGCTGAGCAATCCCCTGAGATGTACCAGCAGAAGCATCAATAACAAATGGCAACAGAATGTGAGAAACTGGTTTGTTTTTGGGAGGGAAGTTGATGGCTCCCAGAGATTTCAGGAGCCTTTCTGAGGCTGGGAGTGTGCAGTTAAGACAAGGACACAGCAGGAAGTGGATCACTGAAGCTCTGAATTCCTCTACCGTGCAAACTGGTGTCATTGTGAGCTTGTGAGTGGTGAGGGAATTAAGCTTGGATAGTCACATTTAACTGCAGATGTTTGATGGCACAGAAACTCTGCCAAAAGCATTCATGAGTCCACATTTAGGACACTTTTTGATACTACATTATAATGAAAGAAGACCTTAAGGCCAAATATATGCTGGTTTATAATAAATGTAGCAGAAACTGAGACATCTGGTTTCCTGGGATTCATCTTTTCATTTCATGACCAGTAAGAAAACTTTGCCCTGGTTCCCTCTTGAGCCATATTGGGAGAAAGCAGCAGGAATATTTTTGCTACTGTGGAAGAGCATCTTCTATCAGGTTGTGCCTCAGTCAGTCTGCCCAATGTAGATACTTCAGGAAGGGTCAGAAGATGAAAGCTGGGTGGAGGAACCCGTCAAGAAGAGGGATTAGAGGTCTCATTCCCCAGGGAGAAGAGTCAAATCCAAATTCAAGTAATTAGCATGACTTATCACTACTTTCTGACTTGTAACCTTCCTGGGGGGAGGAGGTGGGGGGCAGACATTCAGAAGCAGATGTGGCCATGGCTGAACATATGTTACTACTGCTCCGTGGTATGGCTCCCTAATGAAAAAGAATCTTACTTTTGTGCATTGGCTTCATTAGGTCCATATGGAGTTGTGTAGCTCTTTGGATATTAGCTGGACTTCTCATTTTGACCCTCTCTCCATACTGCCTACCTGCTGACAGCTTATCTCCTCCTTATCTGCCTTCTGATGCAGATAAACTACCTTTTAACTCCACAACTTTCATCCCAGGAGGGTGCCTGGGTTGGATATGTATCCAGGGCATGCCTGCTTTGTCCTTGCATTGACTGGGTGTGTAAGGTTGTGGTGGCTAAGGCATTTCTCTTCTGCCAGTTCATTAAGTCCTGAATGACCAGCCATGAAGGTCACTTGGGCACCTTTCATTTCTTCTAGATACCCAGTATTTGACACCTTTAAGGAATTGCCTGAGTTTTTACTGGGACCTGCCATCATTTGAGCTTCTTGTTTCTGCAGCTTCAAAATTGCTGCTTCATTTTCCATATTTAGCTGGAAGCAGCTCCAGGACTCTAAGAGGAACCCATGAAATTCCTTGAACAAGTTTTATCTCTAGAGCAGGAGGAAAACAGCCACATGAATGGGAAAATCCTGTTTCCTGGAGCTCCTTGGCAGGCAGAGCCTGGGTCACTCAAACAGGTTGTCACCGTGGTCAGGGCACCACACTGGAGAGGATTTCCTCACTGCCAGCACCCCCAGCTGAACAAAGACAGCCAGAAAGCAAAAAAACTGCTCCACTGCTAGCTCTGACTGCAGAGCCAAGCACGGGAAAGGTGGGTGCAGTGGTGAAGAGGACAACTCCCTGCTGGTCCCATATGGATGAGGGGGCTTCAGAGGAGGGATTGACACCCCTTGCCCTGCCTGGGACCTCACAGCACGCTGGAGATGCCATTGTCCTTTGCTTGGAGAGAGGCAGAATCCAAACGATTCCAACTGCGAGGAAAGCTGAGATCCAGAAGGAAATAATCTGCCTGCAAAATATCCTGCTGAAACTAATTTCCTGAGTGTTTACAGTGCAATCCCTGCTCCTTGCTACAGAGTCATCGTAGATGGTAACAGATGGCAATAAGAGTTTTAATTCAGAGCAAACTTGGCTAAAATTAATGCTTTTGATTACAGTGAGTCATTAACTTCCTTTTGAATTAAAAAATGTGTAACATTGCATTGCATTTCATAGTGCATTTCACCAAAAGAGACCATGAGAAAGGGCACAGCAGCACTGCTGATGGATACAGCGAAAGATCAGGGAGAGGACATCCCGAATAAAAACATGAATGAATCTTTGCCAAAGCTCAGAGAAAACCCAATTGCAGTCCTTCTCAGAGGCAACATAAGGCACATACAAACTCAATCAGAAAAAAAATGACTGCCCGGTTCCTTTGATATGGATCATACAGTCAGCATATTTGTAATAAAGATGTACTCAAAACTTATTACCTTCCCTATGCCTTGTTCTTGACCTAAATGTAATAGCAATCCATCCTTAGGGTGCACAGAATACATGAAAAAGTACAGCTTCCTTTTAAAACACCATTAGAATATTTTACTGTGTGTGGACATACACTCTTGTTACTCCTAAACGCTATTCTATTGAGTACAGTTTATATTCACCGGCAAAGCGAAATCTCTAGGGAAGCCAGAGAGGGAATGCAATTTCTAGTAATAACAGCTCACAACAGTGAATACTATCCACTTATCCCCACAATTTCCAGCTATTTTGGACTCCTTTCTGAATTAACCTTTCATATCAAAAGGAGCAATTCTAGAGCACACTAGAGACTCCGACACAATTTCATGCATAATTTATTCACTCAGTTCAACATTAAACGCAGAGTCCTTGACTTTGTCAAGGTGGATTCTGTTGGCAGACTTCACAAGCAGCAAAACAGGAGAAATGAGATCTGCAGCTCAACCTCTTCACCTATTCTGTCTGCTAAAAGGAGGGGAAAAAAGGAGAAAGCAAACCCCGACATGCTTACACAATGCCCTACAATCAGCAGAATCGGCTGCAAACATGGTGTTATTTTTTGTGTTGCACTTTCAATTTTAAAATGGAAGGATCAAAATCATGGATGGGAATAATTTCCTGGTAGTTTGCATTCCGTCCAGACTCAATCCTGCAGCCATTGTTCAAGCTAAAGTCCCCTGGGAATTGAGGGAAGCTCTTTGTGCAGGATCAGGCTCTTGCTGGCAGCAGATGCAATGCAAGGCACATTATCCAGGCACAGCACAACAGACTTAAGGACCTTGTTTGGAAATGTTTTTAAATGCTGGCCCAGCATACATTGAAATGATAGTTAATTCCCACTTAGAGCACCCATACCTGAGACTGAACCCAAGGAAAGGCTTCCTCTCAGTCCACATTTCAAAATATTATGTAAAAATTACTGAGGCTCTCAGGCACAGAGGCTTGTGCCATGGTGTATGTGAGCTACATGCTTTGGTGGAGACCTCACCTAGCTTGGCAGTGTCTATCCCTCCCATGTGGGAAAGGTGAATTTTTATCATTGTGCTCTCAGCTGCCAAATGAACCCCACTGTCTACTCGAGCTCTGTGGTTCCTGTCTGATCTTTAGGTCAAAATGTCAGATATTTTGCAGCTGGTTGTGGTTTGAAATAGGAGGCAGGGAAAGTGGCTGACTCTGCCAGTGCTGTGAAATAATGCAAAGGAACATCCAGAGGCTTCAGAGAGCCTGGACAAGGTGATGTTTTGGACTGATGTGCTGCCTTTACACTGCTCGTTCCCAGCCCTGATGAGCCATAGTTTTAGGCAGAAGAGCCAGAGCCACCTGGGTGCCACAAAAGCTCCACTGTCTGAGGCACAGTGACACAGATGTGTTGCATCCTTGTGGCAACTGCTGCAACATCTGGCAGATGTCCTTGTAAAGGGCATCAGCAGCAGATGTGGAGGCAGCACTGGACACATCCTGCAGCACCTGGATAGTACCCTCTACCTGAGGCTAGGATGTAGTTCTTGGTTGGACTAGTTTTACACCAGAAAGGAGAGATTATACATCTTCTGGCAGTTTGGACTTTCTGAATCATAGCTTCATGCAGCAGAAGAGGACATCCCTGCCAGGTAGTTAAACTACATATCACATGATATTTCTGTGCTTCGTGCAGTGCAGCAAGGCAAGTCTTACTCCCAGGAGTTTGCATTACTGCAAAACTTTGAGGAGCAGCAGATAAGCAGAAATCTTGCCCTATTGCACTCAGATTGAAAGCAAAACTCATCCATCATCACCACAGCAAGAAAACTGCATCAAACACCTCCAAAAGGCAAGTGGTAGGTGGCCACCTCCACACTCTATAGAGACAAGAATGAAACCTCAGTCTGCAGACACTGTAGGCAACAAAGACAACCCTTGCCAGAGCTTGTTCCAGCTCTTCACAGTCTCACAGTGCTGTTAGCAAGCATTAGCCAGCTCTGCTCTAGACCAACCTCCCTGCAGACCATGGGGACAGAAACGTTGCTCTCCACCTCCTCCACGAAGCTGAGCTATGAGAGCTTAGCTGTGCCATCCCTCACCCATCTCCCACCTGGGACTGCCTTGTCCTCCTGCCTTTGAGCATGTCCACAGGGCAGAAGAGGAAGCCTGATGTGTCTCCAGCCTAAACTTGCCATCTGGGAGGGAAAAGGCAGCATGCTGTTCCTACGTGGCTGCCCAATTCCAACCAGGCAAACTTCAAGAAGGCCCAAATGCCAAGGCACCAGAGAAGCCACCAAATTCATTGGTTCAGCATTTACAGCCATTGTGGATTAAACCTGTAGGACAATCCTAATCATCCTGATACCAATGACAAAACATTTGCCACATCGAGCAAAAGTTCAGAGCCCTGTGCAGAAATCCTGCACAGAGAGGTGTCCCCATGCTGGGATCTCTCTCCTGCCAAACAAGAGTTTCTCTCTTCCCAACAGCCCCAAGAGGTATTTGAAGTCCTGAGCACCTGCAGAACTGAGGTCAGGATGTGCCTTCATGTTGCAATCGGAGGATATGAAATCAATTGCAACATTCTGTTTTAAGGATTTAATTTTCATGTCTTTGCTCCTTTCTTTAATCTCTACACAGCATGTACTCTGCCTGCCTCTAGATATTTTAATTCAGTCACAGTAAGTCAGTTGCACAGAATGGGCACTAGAGAGCAACAGCAATTCAATTAATTTCACACTCACTGCGGGAAGCTGGGATTTTAAAAGCTGCACATTGCAGGTGATCTGTAACATTTCGTTTATTCATATACTTGGTAAAGCTCTTTGTTTCTTTCTTATCAAACTTGGAGGTCATGAAAGCCAGAGGTCAGAAAGCTTCTGGTCATTTCATTTTAGAATTAAATATGGTACCTGGTAATGCAAATAAAGTTACAATCAAGCTCACACTGACACATCCAGATTGAAAATGGAATAAGATCAAATTGGTTTGTATTAATAATAGAAAGGCTATTTAATGAACCTGGCATGGGCATCACCTGGTCACGTGCTGGACCTACGGCAATGTCCTGGAGATTCATAAACTGGAATTAAATGTGAGCTGCTGGCAATCATAAGCTTTTCACTTTCTTGGGACAACGTCACTAGTCAGAATGAAAAAAATACAGCTAATGCCTTATTTGTCTTAAGATTGTCACACTGCTCTGGAAGTGAGAAATTGGGGCTTAATTTCCCACAGAGTTTGCAGTGGGGGAAAATAGTAAGAAGCTGTGGCTGAATTACAAACTTCTCCAAGACTTTCCTGATTCTTGTGAACATTGGGAGCAAGCTGTCTTTCTCAAGAGCTGGCTCAGAAAGGTACAGATACACTCTTCCTGTTTGTTATATTTGGAGCTAGAGATCCAAAACAAAGCCGACCAACATCAAGTAAAACTGCCATTGAAGCCTATCGACCTACACTGAGAGCTGATCAAAAAGCTGCAGGATTTTAGTTAAAAAGCAAAAAAAAAAGTCTTGTGTGACAGAGCTGTCCCATCATAGACTGTGAATAGGAAATAACCCCAGTGCAACCATGTGCTCATGTATTTGCAAGCAAACTAAGGCCACCATCCAGCTTTTGGTGTGCAGGATACAGAGCCTGCCCAAAATGCTTTAACGTGCTCTGCACAAGAGCTCCCAAAGTCCCCTTCCAAGTGACATTACCTCCAAGGTGTCTGCCACTGGTCCCACTCGCATGCTTATCTTTTTGCCATCTGAAGAATAATCAAATGCTTCTTGGCTGTTCACTCCGAGATACGGCGCTTCTGCACATGCAAAGATTTTGCCATCGTCTGGCAATTCCTCTGCAATAGCAAGGATACTGTAACCTTTAAGCTTGCCAATTAATAAAATCTTCCTGGCTCTGATCATATGAACAAACATCCTAAAAATTTGGCCTGTGGAAAGACAAGAATGAAAAATTAAAAATAAAACCATAGGAAAGACTGTACCCTGTTTGCAAGGAAAATCAGATGTGCCTTTTAAGTGATCATTAAAAAAAAAACCCTAATCTTAAAACATTCTCAAAGAAGGGTTTAACAACAGAATCTGACAAAATTTCATCTAAAATGCAGCTAAAAGACAACAGAATAAAGGGACTGGTTTTAAATGTAGAACCTTTATCATTAATGCTGCTATTGTTCAAGCGCTTGTTAAATAGTGCTTGAAATATTGCATATTTTAACATTCCCCCCATATGAAAATGGCTTTGAGATGGCTCCATATTCTTTCTGGAATCCAGTTTGAAAAAAAAAAAATTCACTACATTACCTTGCATTTGCTCTTAGAGTCATTATCCTCAGACAGCACCATCATTTAAGAAATTTATCATCAGTGGTGTCCTTCGAACAATGTATTAGTGTAATACATTATAAGAGTACTTCATTGGGATGATATATTACTCCAAAGATGGGAACATCTGGGAAGAATGAATCTGGGAATAGATTTTGTGTAATAGGCTTTATATGGGGATACAAGCCTGGGTATTGCTACTTGTAAAGGTACAGTGCTTGACCACAGGCCACCTCCACCACAAAAAGCACATAAACCCCTAAAAGACATCTCCAAACCCAAACAAAAAGATTTTTCCCTTCCTTTCCCCTCCAACAAGAGTAATCTTTTTGCTGCTTACTAAGGGATGTGGCTGGCACTGTGAATTAAAGCACTCACAAGTGTGTGCACAGACACATGGGCATGAGTAGAGGGGCACAGGAGAAATGGAACAGGGAAAATTCATGCCAAAGGAAGATCAAAACCTACAGAAAGCTCATTTTTTTTTCTCTTTCAGTAATTTCCCACATTTTATGAGCATTTCCATGGCATTCATCCTCTCCTTATAAATATCAGTGATAACCTTTACACCAGTCTGGTGAATTTTATCCTCTTGGTTGAGCAACTTGCCATTCAATGAGCCAGAGGCACGTGCTTCCTTCAGCCTAACTCTGCTTTCAGCTCCTTCAACATCCTCTGAGATGTGGCCAGGTGAAGTCTTCCTGGAAAAAGAAATAAATTTCAGCATTATGGTAACATCCAGAATCTGAGAGTCCTACATTAAAAAGCAGCAACTAAGAGGGAATGCCTGGAAAAGCTCCAGCTGCGCATGAACATGAAAAATTAGCCCCGAAGCATCACAAATATCCTAAATTCCAGTCCTAAGAGGACCTGGCTTGGCAATAAACTCCTCTTAGGGCTGGCAGCCACCCCAGCCATAGGGACATGGAAAGAAAGGGACCAAAGGGAAGCATTCTCCACTCTTCAACTCCAAGTCTTTCCCAATCCCAGCTGGTTCCAGACAGCTCTCTGCTGGTTTGGAGTGAACTACTCCAGTTACTCTGGCCAGGTTTTGTTCAGTTCTACAATGATGATTTTGGTTTCAGCCAAGTAAAAAGGTTTCATTGCAGAATAGGGGAAAATACGTAAAACAAATTGTTTTGAAAGACAGGAAAAACCTGGTTTTCCAGACAAACTGCTGAGAAAATGAGGTGTCTCCAGATGCAGTTTTACAGAAGCCAGACCTCTGAGAATGTCTCTGGATGAAGTGAGATGCTCCCTATTACGTGGGGAAGGCAACAGATGGCTGGAAGAAGTCCATAGCCTCCAGACAGGTTAGATTACCCTGTGTGAAGAAAGTAACCACCAGGAATGGATGGTGATCACTCTTCAGGCCAGAATTTCGAGCCATTTCAGCTTTTTTTCCCCCTTCAACTTCCCCCTCCCTACTCTCCAGTAAAATGAGAAAGAATTCATAACCCGTGTCAGCCACACTCAGATAATCCAAGACTTAAAGAGTAGAACATTTCATATAACCTCTTTTCTGCCCCTCACAAATGCTTTAACAACTTTAATAAGATAATGTATAGCTATTATCCTACAGCAAGTGTAAGTCAAACAACTATCAGCTATTATTTCAGCAACAGAATGAACGCTCAGTGTTCCCATAATCCACAGCCTGGAACAGTTTACACATTGTCAATTTTAGACAGAACTGGGTTTTTCCACATATCAAAACGTACACTGATAAATGAGAATTGTTTAGCAGACCCCACATGGCTGGGTAATACACCGTAGCTCAAAAAAGAATAATGAGGGTATCAGTTGGACTTCTGAATTAATGATACCTTAAATTAGTTTAATTAATTAGTTTAGTTACTAGAGTAATTTAGTTAGCAGATTAATTAATGTTTGTTGAGTGCTTGGAGATAAAAGCTGTATATAAAGGCTGCTATTAGAGGGTGGATCCAGAGGTGCAGGTTTTCCTTATTCTTTATTTATCCCAGCACCAGTTTGATCCAGGGGCTCACTCTCTGAGCCTTTCAGCAGGCTGGTGTGCTGGTGTTCCCCAAGATATGATCCAGTACAGACACTGCCATAGCCAGCAGTCAGCTGGGAGAATACATCCCAAAATTTGGAAGCAGGACCTCTCGGTTCTCACCTCCTCTCCTCCAGGCTATAGGTGCACACAGGCACACACACATCCATCCATACATTGCCATATATTTGGGTGCAGTTAACTCTAATTCTTCTTCCCCCCACTTTCCCCCACATCTATGGCACGTTCTGGACAGACAGTCCAAGGACAGACTCACACAATCACAGGCAAAAGCACAGGGTTCCAGAGGAGAGGAGTCCGTACCTCTTAGAAGTTGCCATTGCCTCCAGGTAAGGGTCTAGTCCAAGAGCAACATCAAGAGCTTTTTGCAAGTAATTCCTGAGCTGCTCAGGTACACGAGTGTCATTGAGGGCTATTTCCTTGGCTTTGAGAAGGTTCTCAGCAATGTGTCCAGCCGGGGTTTCTGAAATGGAACATAAATGGAAGAATAACAATTTTGTAACTGCTCAAATCAGCGGAAGAGGAATTTAGAGTGCAAAAAAACAAGCACAGTTTGTTGGGTTTTTTTAATTCCTATGAAAACAATCATGGAAACCTTTTCAAACTGAAACAATTTTACACTTCTAATAGATTTTTGTCACAACCATTCTCCTTTTTTGGGAGATCAGCAGATCAAGGATAAGAATGTTTTAAAAACAGGAATTTTGCTTTTGAAGCTCTGAGACAAACATCAAACACCAAACAACCACACACACAAAACCCAATGCAACCACAGACCACAGCAAGCCATGGCCCCAAAAAGGGAGACTGGATTAGTAGAAACTCCCCCCCTCCTCAAGTGTAAGAGCACATGCTGGGTCATGAAAGCTTCTGCAAGACCAGATGTCAGAAACACAGAGCAAGAGGCTGGGAGTGTGACTGGGGTGGAGCAGATTGCCCCTAGAAGGATTTTATTCCCTGTGACAGAAAAGCTGCAAAGAACTAAGTGAAGTGAGTGAAAAGAGGACATGCTTTATATCTCTGGCCTGCCAGTGCCTGAAAAGAGCCTTCAAGAAAGATGAGAGAGACTATTTACAAGATGTGTAATGACAGAACAAGGGGCAATGACTTTAAACTGACAGAGGACAGGTTAAGGTTAGATGTTAGGGAGAAATTCTACAGGGAGAGAGGTGAGGCACTGAAACAGGTTGCCCAGAGAAATTGTGACTACCCCATCCCTGAAAGTGGCCAAGGCCAGGCTGGATGGGACTGGGAGCAACCTGGGATAGTGGCCCATGACAGTGGGTTGGAATGAGATTATCTTTAAGATCCTTTCCAAACCAACTCATTCTGTGATTTTGTGATATGAGGATTTACATCGAGATTATATCTCTTGCCATCAGATGGCAAAGGGGCAGCTTATGTTTCCTCCAGCAGTTTTATAATTAATTGCAAGTGCAGGAATAACCACCACCTTCCCAAACCGTGTCACTTGCTGACTTCAGTCCAGCTACATGTTGAGCAAAGAGGACATGCACTCCTTTCACAGCATTTTCACCACCACAGGAGGGAGCATCCACAGGCTCCCCCTGTACACTTGGGGAATGCTGGAGGTTGGGATCTGCTCATCCTCCCTGCCAAGCACTTGAGGTTTTTGTTAATTTAGGGGGAAAAAACATGTTTATAATCCGTGTCAGATTTCAGTAATCATCATGTTAAGCTTCTGGATGAGCAACAGGCACGGATTGCCTGTCACAGAAAGGCAAACAAGATTTACCTCCCGCTGTTTTGTAACCTGTGTTATAACACCAACCGCGAGCGCCAAGAGGTGCTGCTGGGGATGGCAGGGCATGCCAAGAGCAACTCTCCATCCAAGATTATACAATCTTTTCACGGAGTGCTGCATTTTTTGCAGCCTGGTGATGCTTTGGGCCAACAGCAGAGGTCAGAATTGCCTTCATTTATGCAAGCACCAGACAAGTCAGAGCAGAGCTCAGGGCTGGCTGCCTGGCCCTAGCCCCTGAGCACTAAGGTAAGCTAAACTTTATGTAACTACCTTTTATTTCAAATTTTATTGCTACTGTTATTCCAGGAAAACTGCTTTCTTTTACTGCACAGGTTTGCAAAACCCCAGCAAAACTGCTGGACTGTATAAAGGACTAAACCAGATTGTATGTGTAGGACATCAGCATCCCCTGAGCAGGCAGGTGATGCAATGTCATGAAGACACACACTACTCGAGAACCAAAATTAAACTCTACAGCTTGTGCTTAGTTGGCACATTTTTGGTGGGGTAAAAAGAAGGCCACTTTACTGTTTTCAGGGGGCTGCTCAGGAAGAGGCACAGGGACAAGCACTCAAGAGGAGAGTCTGGATCTGGCAAAAACAAAAGCAAAGATGCCACATTCAAAGATGTAGAACCAGATATTTGGTTCCTGGTTTTGGGCTATCCTCATTTCACTTTCCAGCCTCTAGATCTATTTTGCAGCCCCAGCAATGACTTCCAGAAGAGCTTCCTTTCACAGCCAGGGCAGAGCACTGAACCTGATCCACCTGAACACTTTGCTGCCAAGGCAGCTTGGTGCTCCAGTGCCAGACACTTTGGCAGGAGCTGGTTGGTTCTAAACACTTGGAAAGCCAGTCTGATAAAATCATCCCCAGCAGTTTAAACCATCATATTCATCAAGGCACCTCAGGCATTGACAACAGCTTATCACAACACTCACCACTTTGTCTAGTGTGTAAATATACTTCAGCTGTGGCGTTTTATCAGGCAATCCTGATTATGGAAACCACCATGCACTTCTTGAGCTGTTTCCTGACCCCATCAGAACTCTGCACACAGAACTGCAGCCTCTTAGGAGACCCTGTGCTACTGCTTGACCCAAACCCATTAACCCCAGGTGTGATATACACCCACTGTATGGATGGAACTGTAGCAGAGGGAACAGGGAGTCTGGTTGTGGTACATCTGGGGCTGCTCAGTGGTCAGGGACAGGTCAGGGCTTAGGGGGGGGAGTATGAGCATGAGGAGGAAGAGGGGAAGGAGTGGGGAAGCTGCTGCTTGGGGCAGGAACCAGGGAGTTAAACTCTGACTAAATTTCAGGGGATAGCAAGGAAAACATACACCAGCTGATAGGTTTTCGACAGGTTCTACTGCTAGAAAAAGAAGTAGAAAAGCTGAATCCCCCCAGTGCTCTATTAGGAAGAAAAATTATTTCTAAAACAAGCATCCCAATCCATGAGAAATTAGTCACAGCCAAAATTCTCCTAGCATTGTGAGTGTCCACCTTCCCACCCCAACCCTTTCTCCTGGGAGAGTTCTCCCTCCACTGCAGACCCATCTCCCCATTCAGCCTCTCTCCTCCCCTCAGTAAATCCATCCCCTGCTCCAATCTGCCAAGCCACAGAGCCTGCAGATCACATCTCCTTGGGGAAGCTGGGGACCCCAGGAGGGGACTGGGGTATCAGTGTCCCCTCCTGTGACACCATCTCTCCTGGAGCTCCCTACCCCGCACAGGGAGTTTACCTGCAGGGTTATGCATGTCCCTTCTTGTCCCCAAGCCTCAGAGGATGCTGCGATGGGTTTGCTGCCTCCGCAGAGCAGCAGGACGGTGCTCAGGTCTCCGTCGAGGGGTCGGACTTCCCCGTGATCACCCGGGCAGAGCCCCAGCCCTGGGGAGAGGCTGCGTGGGCAGGATGGCCCCGGGCGGGGGCTGCACCAGCTCCAGCTGCACCGGCAGCAGGTGAGAGCCAACAGCATCTGACATGAAAAAGAACAAGAAGAGAGCCGACTTCAAATGCCTTTGCTTTACGTAAGTTCACACTGTGACCTTGGGAAGCTGCTGGCTCTCGAGGTGATATTTGGCAGTTTCGTAACTTTCTCATTACATACCACAGACATGTGTCTCAGCTAAACCACCAGGTATGAGGCCAAAAAAGTCCCAGGACTCTGAACCCCAGATTATCTACAAGGTCACTGCTGTCCCATAGAGCCAAACATCAGAGCAGCCCCTGCTCTGTGGTCCGTGTCTTTGCATGGGCTGGGCAGGTTGTGTCACTTGGGTACCAGTTGACTTTCACCCCCAGAAAGGGTCCCAGGATTACTCTGCCTGAGGGAGGCATCAGCAGGAATCAGTGGAGCATCCAAGCCATCCAAAAGCCTAAGCTGGCCTGCAGCAGACTTGGGGCAGAAAGGGCTGGTGAGGAATTAAAGCAAAGCCATTAAAAAGCATGTGATGGAGCCGAGGTTAGCTGCCCCCTTTTCACACAGATGAAACACAAACTGAAGCAAATGAGGAAACGTGGACTCACCCATAACCAACACAGCATTTTTCACTACTGGGATGTATCACCCTGAGCTCATTTAGTCAAAAACCAGCTCAGTGTACCTGCAAAGGGTGCAGAAGCGTCCAGAGATGGGCAGGGGAGGTGAACAGCTCTTCGCACACGGCCCTTGGCAGCCCCTCTGCAGGATGGATGGTGCAGGCACATGCCAGTCATTGCTGCTGGAAAGCAGATGGAGTTTGAAAACTTAATTTGTCAACCTTTCAAATGAAACAGAAGACATTTCAGTGTCCGCAGAATAGAGCAGGGAAGTCTAAATGGAAAATAAGTAAATGCATAAGACCAAAAAGTAAAAGAAAAGCAAATAAAATAAATCCCAATGCTGAATGGATTTCTATTAATTAAACAAATAAACAAGATGAAGAGGACAGGCCTCCTGGTATACCTAAGATTATTCTAGTTTATGATTTAGTAAACAACAAACTGCATTAGGATTGCAGACCCTGCAGAAAGCAATCCAAATTTTGTTTAGATTGGGAGATAAAATGGCAGATGAGTATTTTGTAAACAGGCTAATAGCTTTAGTATGCCATCTAATCCACATCCACTAGCTTTGAAGGTGACTTTGAGCAAGTTGTTTTACTTATTTTCCTCCTCTGTAAAATGGAGATAAGAGTTTGTCCTCTTGGCAAAGCTCTTTGGAGATGAACCCAGCAGTGAGACCTAGAGTCAGGAGGTAGATCCTTCCTGAAGCAGAGCTATGTGGCTTTGGAAATTATTCTTCTAGCTCTTTCCCAATAGTAATTTTGAGACAGATGAAGGTTCCTCAGTGAGTTTGACTGCAATTAAACCTTCAAAGCAATGACGTAGTCTTGTTCAAGGTTTCCTAAAGACCTATTTTTTTTCCAGCCTCTGCTTTTACATCTGTTTTTGGTTTTCTTGATCTTTGTTTCTGAACAAGGACAGCTTTCAGAAACACAGCCAAGAAGGTGGCAAAGATGGGTTGGTGCCTTCAGGCACTGCTGGTGAAATCAAAGGAAGAGGTTCCTGTGCTCAGCACACAGAATTCTACAGCAAGGGAATGCTTGGCGTGGCAAGCTGAGCCCGGGGCCCTCCAAAAGCCCCAGCTGGAAAATCATACGGAAAAGTGAATTATGCATCCCTCAGTCACGTGGGGATCAAAACTCAGCTCATGACCCAAACATCCCTTCAGGAGATAAATTCTCTCTGATCACTTCTTTAAACCCACTATAAATGTATATATATAATTTTATTACTCAGTTCAAGTGAATCCCAGGAATGTGAGCTCAAAAGAGGTTTAACCAGCTGGTATCAATCCCCAGATACCCCAGCTGCTATCTGCTCCTGGCTCACCCCATGAGAGTAGCTCAGAGCCACAGCCAGATCAGAGGCTCTGCCTAGCAAAGGACTCTCCTGAATGATGTGGAGAATCACACAAACCGGCTTTCATAACTTTAAATTTGCTGTAGGGCATCATGTTGGATGTTAATGTATGCACTTCTATTGTACTTCTTAAGTATTATAAAACCAGCTGATTATACAACCTCATCCTGGTACTCGCACGTGTCTTCAAACATTGCTGCCACCCCTAACGTGCATCCCAGATTAGATAATCTTAGTTTTGTAATTAGTCTCTCCCATGGAGACAAGACCTCCCCTTCCAACACCTGGTCACCTGGAGCCTTTAAAAAGCACCTCAAAGGCACCCAGTGATGGGAGATCTCTGAGCAGGGAGATTTTACCCTCTGGAGGCATGCCAATGTCAGAAGTGGCCTGTGCTGCAGCAGCCCCAGCCACCATGGCCCAGAAGCCCCAGCAGACAGACTTCCAGCTGGTGAAAGTCAAGAGCACATGGTGCCGCATCAAGAAAGGAGAAACCCTTTCCGATGGCGAGGGCAAGATCACTCTCTCTGAGGCAAAAATGTAAGTAGAGGAGCCCATGTTGTTTGCTGGCGACGGCGCTGGATGGCTCCGGCTGGCCAGACTGGGTGGTCTTGCTCGTGGGATGCATCTCAGATGGATAAACCGCCTTGTGCACCGCTGCGGCTTAAACCCACCATTACAGAAAAGTTCAGGTTGGAAAGGACCTTTAAAGGTCACTGAGTCCAACCTTCCTGCCACAGGTAGGGACACCTTCCCCTAAACCAAACTGCTCAGGGCCCCATCCAGCTACACCTACATGTGAATGTCGCCTTCAGAACATGTGCAATACGACAGCACAGGGAGTTGTCCTCCTTGGCACAATTTGGCCATGTTACAGAGGTAGTTTTGTCAACACCCTCCATTTTTGTAGATGAGAAGTTTCTTTAAAGTTCTGGAAAGATACACAGGGACTTGTACGTGGTGCACTGGGGCTTTCTTTTTATGGCCTGTGTGTACCTGCAGTCTGGGTGTGCAAGAGCTCCTGCACCCGCATGGGAGACAGACACAACTGTAGAGGTGGTTGCAGATAAATGAAATGGGTAGGTGGGAAAATAAACAGTCCCTGACAGGAGCAAAACCCCTAACACATCTCTCAAACTGCAGAAGTCACCTAATGCTGCTTCAGACAGAGAAGAGAGACAAATTTCCTCCAGGGATACATACAGCTCTTTGCTGATATTACATCTCTCCAGTTAATTATCCTTTAATTACAGAATACTTCTTTTCATGAGCACATGGACCCCCATTTGTAATGCAGATCTTTCTTAATACAGTTCTGCTTTGCATGTCAGAAGGTTTGTAGCATTTGTCATGCTCAGATTTTAATGGCATAAAATTCTCAGTCAGGTCAGAGGGACCTTCACCAGCACTGGCAGTGGGCAGCGACCGTGCACAAGCATCACTCAGGCAGAGCTGCAGCAGATAGAGCAGAACTTTAGCAAACCCAAAAGCGGTCTGCTGGAGCTCAGTCAATAGCAGGATGAACCTAGGGCCCAAGAACATGCAGAAAAATCCTCAGCTGACATGTGCTCCAACAAGGGGATGTTCAGCCTCAAATTCACTATGATTTTTGTACGGTGGAGGGGTTGCAATGGATACTGGTTGTTCCATCCAGCATCCAAAGCTGATTCCACCAACTAACATTCCAAATTATCCTGTCTCTTAGAAGGGTCACACACCAGAGATGATGCACATGCAGTGAAGGTAAAACTATAAGGTAGATATTTGGTGCATTAAAATGTAACTATGATGTTTTTTGTAATTTCAAAAGCCCAGAAGAAATTTTCTGGATGGTATAAGTCCTCACTGGTTTTCTTCAACAGCTATAAATGTTAAGGAAAAACTTATAGACAATTAGTAAAGAAAGCAGGGAAGCATCTATTTAGAAATATAAGTGAATGTTCAGGTATGTGAAAAAAAATCGGGCATGTAGGGATATCTGATTATCTGAGCCAGGTGCTCCCTCAAAAAACAAAACAAAGGCTGACAGAAATTTTCACTTTTACCTAACTACAGCTTAAGAAACAGTCTTGCATAAAATACAAGATACCCTTTCTTTTTTCCTTTCTTGATTCCCAACTTGTTTTCCCCTTGTCTCCTGTTCCACAGAAGGAATAACAGGATTGTAGGGCTGTGTTCTTCACTGGTTTAGATAGACACTATGTGCTGGGTTTTATTTATGCTTTAAAACTCCAGTATGGAAATATTTCACAACACTCAAATCATTTTCTTCTCCTCACTGGGAGCACTTCCTATTTCTATCATGCCTGTGTCGAGGTAAAGATCCATTGGTTTGACTGGAGCATTGTAGGAACACTGTTTTGTATGGAGGTGTGTGGCTGTGTGCAGATAGACAGGAATAAATCAACTCCTATTACTCAGATATACCATCAGAGGATGCTTCCTCCACAAATACTTTCAAAAATTTTGGCAACCTCTCCTCTTCCACATTCTGTTTTTGGAAGTTAAAATGATTGGGCTGGGGTTTTTTATGGGGTTTTCAATTTCCAGCATGAAAAACACACTGCAGCCCTTCTTGCTCTGCATCTTTCCAATGTCCTATAGGTATTCAGCCATTTGACTGTTCACTAAAACATGGGAGAGCTGCTCTAGCACTAAAGCTGCTGAACCCTGACACCCAGGAGGTGTCCCACCCTCAGAGCCCCACACTTTTGCAGTGCATGGGCAGGAGACTCCACATTCCTCACCTCCCTGTTACATCCTTAAACTAGTTCAGACATGTAAAGGACAAAATACGAACACAGTAATTTCAAACCTTGTTTTCTGATCCTTACCAGAGGTGAGTGCATCTCCGAAGGTGGGATTTCCTGGACAATTGAAGCTCCCATCTATTTTTGCTACAAAGTGGTAGAAACATACAATATCCTGGATCCCTCTAACACTACTCTTCTCTGGGGCCACATCACTGAGCCTCAGCAACTAGAGCTCACCACTACCAGCAAGAGGAAACTGAGGCGCTTTATCGTCATAGATGAAGTCGTTGACAAACTTTATGGCTCCAAAATCAGAGAATACTTCGAAGAGAACAATGTACAGCACAAAATCCTCGCCCTGCCCACCACTGAAGAAACGAAATCGATGGATGTGGTCTTGAACATCTTGCAAGAAGTCCAGGACTTCAGCATCGACAGGAGAACCGAGCCCATCATTGCCATCGGAGGGGGCGTCTGCCTGGACATTGTAGGACTTGCTGCGTCGCTCTACAGAAGACGCACCCCCTACATTCGGGTCCCAACAACCCTCCTCTCTTATGTTGATGCCAGCGTGGGGGCGAAGAATGGGGTGAATTTCCTGCAGTGTAAGAACAAGCTTGGGGGCTACACCCCCCCAATAGCCAGTTTCCTGGATAGATCCTTCATCCAGAGCATTCCTCGGCGACACATCTCCAATGGCCTTGGTGAAATCTTAAAGGTATGAGCTTTTGCAACTGCAGTTTTCAAAACTGAAATCTTAGGAAGGTTCGGGGCGGAAGGGACCTTTAAAAGTCATTGAGTCCAAGCCCCCTGCAATGAGAAGGGACACCTTCCAATAGATCAGGTTGCTCAAAGCCCCATCCAAAAAGTCCTTGAATATTTCCAGGGATGGGATATCTACTACTTCTCTGGGAAATCTGTTCCAATGTTTCACCACCTTCATTATAATTTTTTTTCCCTTATATCTAGTCTGAACCTACCTTCTTTTAGTTTAAACCATCACCCCTCGTTCTATCACAACAAGCCCAACTAAAAGGTCTGTCTCCATCTTTCTTATAAACCTCTTTAAAGTATTGAAATGCTGGCAAAATGTCCAACCGCATCCACAGCATTGTATAAACAACCTTAGAGAAACCAAGGTGGGTCATCAAGGCTGCACAGGCACTTTTAACTCTCATTGAGCCTATATATATATATTTTTTTTTACAGCTGCTAAACCTGTCAGAATATCCCTTACACACAATGTCTAGGGCTAACCCTGCAGAGAAACTCCAAAACTCACAGCCAAATGTAGACATGGGAATATCTTCCTGTTGAGTCTGATCCATAGCACTCTATAATGAACTCCTGGCAGAGAATCTGAGGCTCATTATACTGGGGATTAATAATCTGCAAGATCATTTGCACCTACCTCGCTGGGTATGACGAGTGTGGTCAATCAATCTCCAGCGAGGCAAATTCTACTTAAAAAATTACCTGGAAAATGCACAGTAAATGGCTTTATGCCTGGAGAGCTTTGGAAACTTTTGATAAAGCAGAGTTCAAGCTATTAAAGTGTATTAGAGATGAGTTCATCAGCAGCATTTTTCAGTGCTTGCACAGTGGCAAGTCCTGAGGATAGCTGGAGGTTTCTGGCAGGCACTGGGTGACCTGCAGGTCATGGTTCCCCACTGCAGGAGGGGAAAAAATACGCACCTCTAACAAGTAAATCACTTCTAAACTCTCATATTCTCTATATTGCAGTGCTTTCCCACCTTCCCTTGCCTGAAAAACAACCCCAAGGATTAGATGAGAGTTACCTGGGGTTCGCCACTGCCCAGTCTCCAGTTTTCTTCCAGGTACACAAGTAGCCAAAGCTTGTTACAAACCATCTGCTGGGATATGGGAGCACGTAGAAAACTCCCAGCATGGGCAGAGCTACCCAGTAACAAGAGAAATTGCACACCAGCACTCCCATCATCTCTGTCATTTTGCCAGAGTCCCACTGGGTGTCTCCATGCTGCCTTTTGCACCCAGCTTCACTCACCACAGCTGACATGTACAACTCCACCAGGTCTCATTCCCTAGAGGTGTGTTGAACACACACCAAACATTTCTGTGCTAACCAGGAACTGTATCTGCAGAAACACTTTTTCAGGTTGCAGAGGTAGAACTTGTCCATGTACCATGTGTGCAGGTGTCCCTTTGCTGGTTTATAACATGATATCACAGTGCAATCTACTGAAAGACTCAAGTTTCCAACAGCACATCAGACAATTGTCCTTAATTGCCTCTTCTGTTCTTTGTCATAGATGGCCCTTATGAAACACAAGGGGCTGTTCGACCTGCTCAAGAACCGTGGAAAATACTTGCTGGACACCAAGTTCCAGTCCTGCAGTGGCTTTGCTGACCACGGGGATGCTGCACTGCAGACTACCAGGATTGCCATTGAAACCATGCTGGAGGAGCTGGCTCCCAACCTCTGGGAGGATGACCTGGACAGACTCGTTGATTTTGGTCACGTTATAAGCCCAGAGCTGGAAATGGTGAGTAAAAGATTTTATATTACAACACCATTTTAAATAAAATAAAAAAATTTCAATAGGCAGCATGAAAACTCTGCAAAAAGGAGCTGAGCTAAACTCCAGAGTTGCACGTTGCCTCAGATCACCCAACGCACCAGGCTGGTCCTGTTGGACAAAGGGACCCCTTCCCCTCACACCTTTACCCATGTTTCCTATTCAGACCTCAGGCCAGTTGCTATTTCTTACTGGGAATTTATGGGAGCACAAACAGGACCAGAATTCAATGAAGCCACTAGAAATCACCGACATGAGCTATAACAGCACAAAGGCATAGAGACCATAGCCCACACTACTAGGGAGAAATTGCCACTGAGGAATGAGGGGACAACCAGACCTTACCCAGGATTCAGAGCTCTTCCCTCCAACCTGTGGTGCTCTATCAGTGATTTAGATGGGAGGAGAGTTAGATTCTGGATCCCTATGGGAGATTTTAGATGCAATTAATCACATGTAAAACAGATAATCCTCGTACCCATAAATCACAAGATGCCAACATCCAGCAACTGCAGCAAGTCGAACGTCAATTTTCAGGAGCGCTTTTAGGAAAAACCCCTACTTATTTCCTATTTGTCAACCCAAACCTTTTCTGCCACCCACCCTTGCTGCGTTCCAGCGGGTTTTGCCATCGCTGATGCACGGGGAGGCTGTGAACGTCGACATGGCATTCATGACGTACGTCGCCCACGTGCGGGGGCTCATCAGCGCCGAGGAGAAGGAGCAGATCCTCCAGTGCATGAGGGGCCTGGAGCTGCCCGTCTGGCACAGCGGCTGCAGCTGGGCCCTCATCAAGACAGCCTTGAAGGAGCGCCTGAAGCACAGCGGGGGACAGCCCCGGATGCCTCTGCCCACCAGCCTTGGCATGGCAGGTACTGCAGTGAGGGACCCCAGGGCACGTGGGGCATCCCAGCACAGGGACATGCTGGAAAATGTGCCCTGTGGTTTGCAGATGTGCTTTTCTTCACATCTCAGTAAACCCATCAAGAGACAGGACCCCTTTAGTGTACAGCCCCCAGAACTCCACTAAAGGTTTAGGTCTAATTAACTGCCCTATGATTAACCAATTCACCTTAGAAAGGTGTTTGCAAAGCAACAGGTAAACACAGTGCTCTGGCAGACAAACCAAGGTCAAAAGGGAAAAAAGTTCCTTTGCTGTAATTGAAAAGATTAGTTAAATAATCTTTGGCAAAAGGAATTCAATGTATTACTGTGCCTAGAACTAATACCTGAAAAATAAATAGTATCTGTTTGGTATCTTGGATGAAATATTCTTACTTATAAGATTAAAAAATAAAAACCAACTCCTAACATAGAAGCAATGCATGGGACCAGGTTGTGATCTCTTGCTTCAGTACCCCTTTACACTGTTTCCATGAAGCTCAGTCTCTACACACCCACAAAACAACACAAAAACAGCCACTCATAGTCTGTTTGGAGGAGAGACTGTCCCTGGCCCCAGTCAGTGTGTGCAGGCAGTAAAAGTTCCTCTAAAGTTCCTTTGGATGTTCTGTCAGCTACAACTTTTATTTTCCAGATATATTCAATGACACCAGTGAAGAGACCCTGGAAAGAGCATACAAGCTGTGGGTCAGGGAGTGCAGAGAAGTGCTGGAGGAAGAGCCAGCTGCTCCCTGAACTGAATGGTAAACAAGATAAATACAGAAGCACCTGTGAAACTTCATACACCCCAGAGCATGGATCAAGAAGAATCTTGGCATCTCACCTGATTTATCTTTTTCAATTGCTTTGTTTGAGAGGAAATCTATTAATGCTCAAGAAGTGATCACTCACAATTGAAACTACCAAGTGCCTGTAACTGTTTCCTTCTGGGAAAGGTGAGGAGGATTCTTCATTCATTTGGTTGATCCAATCCCACTATTGCTTGTACTTGGACCCCTGATGTGAGTAGGTGCAGCTGACTCATAGCCATGTCATGGGTGTAGCTGGCTCACAGACCATGGCATGACACCCTGCAAAATCTCCATGCTCTACAAAATTACCTCCTTCATAGATAATATAGATTATATTACCTCCCTCACTGGTTTCAGCATTATTCTTTTCTTCTTGATGTTCTTTCTGTTTCCTCAGCTCATTCAAATGAGCAAAAAAAGAAACTCACCTGCCAGCCTCTGCACTCAGTGTAAGTGAAAAACACACTGAATACTGGCACCATCACTAGTCACAGATCAGTGAATATTGCTGTTATGAACCACAATGGAAGCTGTATCTTGACAGTCCTACATCTTGGGACTCTCAGATACTGAGGACATGCTGGCAAGTCTCCTCTTGCTGCCCAAATACATGCAGTGGTCTCACTGTATAACCCCTGCAAGCCCCTGGTGTGACAAATGGCACAATTTTAGCAGTGCTGCCTATCAACAATGTTGGGCTCCTGACCATATTGAAGTATCCCTGCATGTCCCCACATCTGCCACAGGTCTCCTTCTACCTGTCTGTCTGGGGCTCCTTCCCCATCACCACCCTTTCTGGTTAGATAAGCCCAGCTGGGGAAAACCAAGAGAAATTAGTCCAAACAAGTTTATCATCTTCAAGCAGCCTCAGTGTCACGTCTCAGGATCATGGCAGACTCAGAGCAGATTATATATTGGATGCTGATGGTAAAAAGTATAAAGGCAATGCCATCCTTCTCCCTGGAGGTCTAATCAGAGGAATCACAATCAACAAACAGCCTTTGAATTATTTACAGCATTACTTGTTTTTATCCCCCTGGTGTTTTTTTTCCCACACCAGCTTGTGTTGATGTGCTGACTTCTGTTTTGCTAAAGTAATAAAAACTACTAAAATTGAAAAACTTTTGGAATAATGATTGCAGTGTGTACCTGGGTACATTTGTACATTCTTGAGAAACAGAAACTGGGGAAATGAGGCACAGAGCTGACACAATAAATTCCTTTTTCCTCTTGAGCCTGGAGAAGATGCGCCTAAAAAAAATACACAAAAACCCTCCTCAGCCCTTGTCCAGAGCTGTACATCTCTCCAGTTTCGGAACGGGGTTTCACACACATGGCACCACCTAAACCAAAGAGCACACAGCTTTAGAGACACAACCTCCTAATGCCCTGAGTTAAATAAGCAGAGGGCTGAGGATAGCAGTGAACTTATGTCCTTTACCCAGACCCTCAAAAACAAGTTCATTCAGCTGGTTCCTGCAGGCACCGAGTCAGGAGAGCATCACTGCCACTCACAGGGATCCACATGCACTGCCAGCCTTGGCTGGAACAGACAGGGACAGTGCAACAGGAGACAGGAAGGGACACAAACACATAAATAGTATCTGAAGGCAGGGTGCTGAGAGGATGGGCCAGGCTCTGCTCGGGGGTGCCCAGCAACAGGACAAGAGGCAGTGGCAGAAACTGATGCACAGGAAGTTCAACTGGAATATGAAAAAGGACTTCTTTCCTGTGCCGTGACTGAACACTGGAAGAGAGACCAGAGAGGGTGTGGAGTCTCCCTCACTGGGGATATTTCAGAACCATCTGACCACAGTTCAGTACCACATTCTGTGGGATGGCCCTGCTTGAGCAGGGAGGTTGGACAAGACAACCCACTGTGGTCTCTTCCAACCTGAAACACACTGTGATTCTGTGACCCAAACTTTTTAGGAGCATGAGAGAGCCCTAAGGGCAGCAGTCTAAGGGGCAAAGTGCTGACAGTCTCCAGGAGGGGATGTGATGTTGTGCTTCCAGTGATCACCTGGGCACACTTATAAGTAGTTTACCTTGTTTCAAGCACCTGGGTGGGCCACTTTTCACATCAGATAACCTAGAAATGAATGAAGCACAGGATTATTGTCTACCCAACAGTCCATGTCCTTCAGTGCAGCAGTCCTACTCCCTTCTACCTCCACAGAGGAGCCACCAGACAAACATCCAACTTCAGTTTCCTATTTTAAATGCCCAGGGAGAGATTCTCAGAAGCCTGAAGGCTTTTAGTGCTCCAGTTCCATGGAAAGCCAGGGTGCAGCTTGGCAGGGTCTGGGTGAACTGAACCCAGAAGGGTCACAATACCACACACACACATTAAAAGCCTGACATCTAGGAGTGATGTGCCATCAGTGACAGTGACCTGGCTGTGGCTCACCTGCCAGGCTTTGCCTCCATCTCCAGAAGTCAGCGTGTGTCTATAACAACAAATCCAAGGAGCTGGAGCACAATTAAGACTGAAAAGTGAACACATGATTATTATTATTTTTTGCCCTCCCTTCTGCTGTGGGTGACAGAACACAATCAGTCCTGACGTGCTTGGTTGCTTGGTAGCAGACAGCCACATTTTTAATTATATACTAAAATATGCTAAAGAACATAAAACGGCTGCGTGACTAATACGTGTGTATCAAGAAAGGCACATGACAGCAGCAAAATTGCTTCAGTGTCTGATAAAAAGTGCCTCTGTCAGGCTTGTCATCAAAAGATCAAGGAAAAGGGGTGGAAAGTATTATTAATAAAACAGTGACTTTTAAAAATACCACTCATTGTTTGAGGTGCTCATTTTTTTCGTGTCTAGCATGAATTTAATTCTTTTCCATTTATTCAGCTTTGATTTAGTTCCTGCTTTTTCCAACAGAATTATTGTACTAGACCTAAAAATCTCTGCTTATTCTCATATGATGTATTACTCCAAAAAGAAAGGTGGAAAGCTGTGGGATCTACTTGGGTCCTCAGCAGTACAGGGTCTTCATGGATTTGTTTGAACAAAATTACTTTAGTGGTCAAAGAAAAAGAAATTATTTTAGTATTTGCATATTCTGAAGTAATTTCTTTTGCAACAACCTGCTCTATAAACTGCTTTTCAGCAGGAAGAAAAGAAAAAGATTAATAAAGTTTCTTCCAACCCAAACCAGTCCACAATTCTGTGGTTCCAGGGCTGATAAAAGAGTCTCCACACAGTTATTACTCATGCCCACTGAAGTAGCATTCAACATACCCAGTGTAAAATGAGAATCAGAAGTGTTTTGAAGACATTGAAAGATTTTGATTAAATGTATTTAAAGTGGCTAAAGAAACAGTGCTGATCATAACAGTGACTGCCTCGTTCCTCGTACAACACAACACATGCTCAACTGCTCTGTGCCTGCCTGTCTGGAGTACTGCTGGTATGAATTATGTGATGCATTCAGAGAAAACAACTTGCAAATTACATAATTAAATAACAACTTGCCTTAGAGCAAGGTGGGTTTACTGGCCTGTGCCAGGATGGAGTTGCTGGGATGGAGCAAAGACAGCACCACAGGGAGATGCTGCTGCAATCCTCACAGTGGAGCATCTCTGCCCACTGAGGGAAGCTTGTCCTCATTCCAGGCAGCTGAATAAGACACAGCCCCACAAGAGTGTGCTGTTCCCCACTCTTTTAATTAATGTCTAACTGCTATCACAAGTGGATGAAAGGAAAGTTAGCGGGAGCAGGGAGCTCTAGAGAGGTACTGGTGAACAGTGAAAAAGCACAGTGTTTGAGCAAGAACAGAGCCCCCAGAATTGTGCCCTATGCACTAAACCCTGCTTTGAGGCTGTATTGATGATATGTAACCATGTATATCACCCCCACAGTGATTTTTACAAATACATTAAAGACAATCAATATTTGGATGCTTTACATGCCCTGGCTGCCCTACCAAACACAGCAGCCTCTCCTTGCCTTGTACAGCACTAATGCACAGGTCTGTCCAGGAACCATTGCTTCTCTCTGTGATCCCAGAGCACAGCAGGGTTTCAGCCCCAGGAACTGTTGGAATGGGATAAAACTGAATCAGAAGGAGGTGCAGGGAGCTGCCCTCTCTCCAGGGAATCCACCTGTGCTCAGCGCTGATGGAGCTCACAGAAGCCTTCTCACTCCTTTGCAATCTAGGTGAGAAAGTTGTAAACAGGATGAAACTGCAGCTTCAGACCTCAGGAGAGACCTGAGCCTCGACACATGACACACAGCTGGCTAAGGGAGTCACTCCCAAAAACTGAGTTGAAAATAGAGCAGTTTCTAGGAAATGTGTACTTCTGGTCACAGGCAAAGACAAGGGTGATGGGCAGTGCACACACATTTAACCTGTGAGCCAGCATCCTGTTAAGCCTCATTGATCTTAGTAAGTCAGGGATACTTTTTCAAGCCATTGCCCTGCAATTTTAAGCAAGTGCGTTTCAAAGGAGCTGGAGCAACAGGGTACGACACCATGCGGTGCTGGGACCACCCCCAGATGTGAAAGCAAAAGGAGCAGCGCTGCTGAACTGCTGAGGCAGAGCAATCACCACCTGCCTCCTGGCACTGCCGGGCTCCCAGGTCTCCTCAGAAGGAAAGCACGAGGAGGTGACATGGTGGCAGTGTCCTGCTGTGCCACCACACCACAGCCAAGACCTGCCCCATCCCACAGCCCAGCCTTGGGGCTTTCCAGCAAACCAGACCCCAACCAGGCACTGGTGGACTTACTTATAGTATCCACTTGCTTACCCTGCACAGAATTTTTCAGGCTTCTCCTAAGGAACTAAGAGGCTCCTAAGCACCACTTCTTTGCTTGCTGGCACACTGAGCTACTGCCTACAGCCATTACCCCCATGGCAGGTATTCTCCTGGGTTCTGCAAGCCAGCCAAAACCTCGAGGTGCTCCCATCCACAGCAAGAAATTCACTCCAAACTGACCACAAAAAAAAAAAATCAACTCACCACCAAAATGAAAGCCAAAATACATCCAAGAACTCAAAATTACATTAGAAATTATATCCTAGGCTGCTGATATGGATTTCCTATTGCAGTACTTCAATGACACATTCTAATAGGATGCTGAATTTCTAAAGAAATCACATTGCAAAACCTACTGGAAATACTCACAAGCTTTTACTCAAATATGCTCCACAAAGGGGGAGTGGGCCTTTTGAGCTGTATTTCCAGCAGAGTCGGGAATTTTTTGTTGGGTTGGCTTTTAGTTTGAGCTAGTAATTTTTAATTGCAACTGAATTAGGTATTTTCTACTCCTAATAGGTATCAGACTTGGAAGACAGAGGCCAAATTCGAACTTCTGTTTGCATTCAGGGCTCAAACCCATGAGGTAACACTCATGAACCCCCACTGCTCCTGCAGCAAGGACCACAGAGACACTTGGACTCAATGCTGTGAGCACAGGAAGTGACAGCCCATCAAAGAACAAGACCAGAAGGGATGAAAACAACAGAGAAAGGGAGTATTAATGAAGATGGGAAGACACACAACGACCCCAGCTGGTTCCCCATCAGCACAAGCTGCAGCTGCCAGCACAACCCAGGGGCAGCTGTTTGCATGTTGGGGGAGTGGAGGTTTGGGAGGAGGAACCTGGGCATGAGTGGGAGGATGGGGATCCCATGCACAGGTCAGCTGGAGAAGGTGGTGAGGGGCTCCTGCATAGGACTGCTGGGGGTGTGTGACCTTGCAGGAGTGACAGCAGGGCAAAGGGGCCTCTCTGAGCCCACACCTGACACAGGGTGCTGGTGGGCAGCAAAGGGCAGTGCTGCCAGGGGTGGTGGGAGGGAAGCAAATGGTAAGAGTGCATGGGAGGGGAGAGAGGCAATGAAATTTTACCACATCCACTTGTTTTATTCCTTACATTGGACTGGGTCTATCCACTTTGGGGTGTGTTTGCAAAGCCCAAGTAGGGCCTGATCTGTAGCTCCATCCTCTCATGCTACCACCTTACAAACACAACTGGACAGCTCTGGTGCAACCAGGGATGCCAACTTACACAAGGTCAGGGACCTGGACACATCCATCAGACACAGGAGCACTGCAGGGACTTGAAATACACAGAACAAGATCCACCCACATGGAAAACGAGTGACTTACACAGACATATGTGAAAAACCAAATGCTTTAATCCATCTATCAAGAACAACAGTTCAAATTATTTCATTGGATACATTAATATTGATCCATAATTTACAGTGCTATGGACCATACACAAATTATTGCTGCAGTCAACAGCAGATGAATATCAACATTACAGTACCAAGCATCATAGCAAGAGGCAGTAATTAATGTCACTTTTTCAAGAAATATAGGTATTTATACTATTATCAACATCAGCTTCCCCCCCAGTGCATTTTATGTCAAACAACATAAATGTAAGTGCATTATTTTGTGCTTTGTGCTTTCCTTATGTACCTTCTTTTTGCTTTTACAGGTTGTAAGAGTTAAATATTGCTTTATAGGCCAAAAGCAGTAAGGAAGAACTTCATGGTACTCTGCATGTCCCTGCTCATTGCATGGCTTTGGCAAAGTGAGAATTGGTCATTCCCCATCCACCCTCTCAGGGAAGCCACTGCTGCCCAGCGTCACACAGGTCACTGTCACCAGACTGGGCAACAACTTCAGTCCATCTCACTCCACCCAGTCCATGCCAAAGCCTGCCTGTAATTGCTGTCTCTGTCCTCTGCCACTGCGCCCCTGCAGAACCTCACAGCCACACACTCTACAATGTTCAAATGGGCAAAGACACCTCCCATCAGCACCCACTTGGGGGTCTGTGTCTCCTACAGTTGTCACCACTGCAGTGTCACCATTCAGAGGGTGGGCAGACTCAGAGCAGGGCTGTAGCCTAAGGAAACACGGGGTGAAGAGTGAGCAGGGCACAGCAGAGTTGTATGTTACCCCAGAAGGACACCAGGTACAGGGTGCACACAACAGAGCTGCTGTGGCCACAGCAACTTCCATCCAGGAATCCAGCTCTCGATGTAAGGGTTTGCCTTGAATCCTAACTCACCTCCACACAGACGTAGCTAAGAATTAGAAGTCATGGCTGTCAATGAGTACCAGTGGTTTCACATAAGTTTGAAAAATATTCATATACCACAGTCTAGACTTGAATTTTTGAATGCTCAGCACAGGCACCAAACCAAAACCTTCAGTCAGTATACTCAGTGGTTCTCAGTTACTACACTCCAGCATGCACACCCTGATTTGTTGTACCAACGCTGCAGAGCTGTCCCCTTTTCATGGGGGAGGGTAACACAGGTCTGTGTTTCAGCTACAAGCCTTTTTTACAGCCCTGGTTTTCTTACCTGTCACCCTAACCAAACAGCAGCACCAGAAGCCTGTACCCCCATACTCTACTATGGCACAGCTGCTTTGCAGGGCCTGGGAGCATTTCCCTGCCCAAGGACCGCAGTGGCCACAGTACATCCTGCAGGCTCCCAGGCCCTGCCTGGGCCAGAGCTTCTCTACCCTAAAAAAGACACATTCCCAAAAGCTGTCTGGGGCAAGGGGGGAGAGGCATCCTTATAACCTAACTCCAGCTCCTCCTCCAAAAACTACAAAAGAAAGAAAGAAGCCACAACCCGGTGGTTGCATCAATGCTAACACATAGCTCGGGGCTGAAGCAGGAAGGGAGAGGGCTGGATGCAGCCAGCACAGCCACAGAAAGAGCGACACAGACCCCAGAGAACCGTAACCACAGCCGTGTCCCCGCCGGGAGGAGCCGTGCCAGGCAGGGACACCAGGAACCCTTCCATGGAGAAGCATTTGGGTTGGACTCCCGACGCCATCCCCAGCTGCCCCCTCGCCACCCAATTCACATTTGGTTTCTGAACACTGTCAAGCCCCAGGTTTCCTGGGAAAGCCTGCCAAACTGGCACTCAAGTCACTCACCGTTGCACTCATCCTATGTAATTTCCAGTGTAGCACAAAGGAGAACGGGAAGCTCTTGTTTTCTATACGTAGGCACCATGCTACACCTCAACATCCTACAAACCACCACCCTAAAGCTCTCTTCTACGCCACACTTCAGTCAGTGCTAGTCGAGGAAGACTACAACTAGAGTTTAAGGCACTTCATTCTGAACGAGCTACGCCTGCGAGTCCGCTGTAGGCTGCCATGGAGAAATCCACTCCCTCCGTCCAGCTCAGAACACCTCCTGTCACCTCCGTGAAACACCTAGGCTGGATATAATACAAGGAAAACTACCATTATTGCATAGGACTACACTTGAGTAGATAATGCACCGAACTACTTTTACAACATGGTTGCATGTTAAAAATTAATAACATTGTTATCAAGTAACAGTTATTTGCAGATACAGTAATTTACTCTTTTTTTTTGTTGTTTTTTTTTCTTATGTCAGCCCCAGTGCTGAAATAGAACACAAATTGCTCTAACGGGTATATTAACTACATAGTTATGTTTCCAAGCATATTACTACTCTTTTTTTTCTGTATCACTAAAAATAAATATGTAAGTTCAGTTTCTCTACAGAGTTGTTTTATTACCTAATCTAAATTTTTACTCTACCTTAAATGCGTTTAAAAACATTTTCAAAGTGAGACTGTAATATACAAAATATTCTTGAAATCTCTCTTAAAACACAGAACCCTGCATAAAAGCTTCCTTTCAAGTGTTTACAAAGAATGCAGAAAACTTCCGATGAGTTTTAAAAATGTCAAAAAATCGTTGCAATATTAAGAGGCAAAAATCTTACAAATGAAATACAAATAAATTTAAAACAAAAAGTTGAGGATAACTAAGGAATCCATGCAAATCAAAAGAAACTGTACAATGCAATTTTAAAAAAAAATAAAGCCAATTAGATATGTACAACATAATGTGCCCAGCTGATAAAATGCATAATTTTTTTTTGTCCAAAGAGTGTATTCCAACTTACAGTGCTCCTGCTTGGGTTGTTGTTGGCAAAACCACCAATGTGTGTCAAAAAATAAAATAAAAATTTAAGAGGAAAAACTCGAACCATGATCAAAAGGAAAACCCAAATCAGCTCAGAGTAAAATTAAACAACACTCTGAGACACTCACATCTCCCTGCAGTTTCAGCAACAGCATTTTATATCACAATCAACACAATCAGGATGTCTTAACACTTGGTTTTAGTTTGTATTCTGAGTGGAGTAGGGTAGTAATTTTCCCTAAACACTTGTCATGTAAGACCAACATTTGAGGGACACTGTATCTTTAAGGCAGCACTATTCAATTAATACAATTACAAATTGGACTTTTTTTTTCTCTTTTTTTCTTTTTTTTTCTTTTTTGGTTTCTTTACATTCTTTAACTTTACATTTTGTTTCCAGGTAAATAGGTTGCATTTACAATCCTACAATTGCCCCCTCCCCCCAAGTAGAAACAGACTCTTCATCTGTAATTCTATTGCTTTGAGTAGATTTGACCAGTTCAAAGTTCTTGGCGAATCCAGTTCACAGATACTGTACATATGCTGTACAATATTTTGGAGGCATTGGTAGTTTTAAAATAGAATATACAAGTTTCTTCACAAAAATTCTAAAAAAAATCCTATATATATAATATATACACACACGCACACACACTGATGAAGCACGAGGGAAAAAAATCAAAAAAAAAATCTACAAAAGGTAAATTATTTCATCTACTGATCAAGAACCAAAGCAGTTTATGAAAGGTGTGCCAGGTCTATGCTAACAAGCATGATCAGTGTCCTCCATGCTCACGCTGCTCCGCCTGCTACTCGTCTTCGACGCCCCAGGAGACACGGAGGAAAGTAGGGGGTCAGTTACTCCAACGGGGGAGAGGGTATCGTCCATCAAGATATCTTCCAGTTTGGATCCCATCTTTGCAGGAACACTGTAAGTGCCAGTCGGTTCAGTCACGTTCCCGAGGTTGTCACTGAAGGTGATGGTGCCGTCAGTGAGGTCGAGGGTGGTGGTGCAAGACAGGTCTGTGTGGTGTGGCATCATGTCTTGGGTGCAGTTATCCAGCACAGGCTCCTGTTTGATGACCCTGTTGACCATATCAGGGGAGCAAAGGCCTGTAGATGGAACAAGGGACAGTCCGTGTGCCCGAGCTTGCATCTCAAGTTCCTGGGAAGGAGGATAAGGCACAAATTAAAATCTGAAAGCAAAATGTGTCACCTTATGCTCATCTTGCAACTTATAGTTTTCCTTCCTCCCTCTCCCACTGTGACAAGGGCTTGCACCTTGCACACTCCAGCCCTGCAGTTTTCCACCTGAATGTCAGTCTCTGGAAGGGACTCTTGAAGAGGTGGGTGAGCACCACCCCACACAGGTCCTTCTCACTCCTCCTCAGAACCTACACTGGAGCCAAAACCCAGTTCCCTGCAGCACAGACATGTTTCCCCTCAGGCCTCTTTCTCAAACCAGTGTCAGGATAGGCAAGTTTGGCACCATGTACAGTGAGAAAAAACATTTAAAAATAGGAAAAAAATGAGATAGCAGAAGTATATAATTAGTATTCTTTAAAGTCATATGTGAAGGGATAGCAGGTCTATAGGATGTTTATCAATTCCTTCTGAGACACTGGAAGGGCCATTTCTAATTCTACAAGTCTAGCAGAGTTGGAAGAGATCGACCAAAACTGAACAATGCTATTTCTGCACTGAAAAATCACAAGCAAGTCTTTAGAGAAGTCCTCACAAGGAAGGCTTTAGACTTCACACACAGCCAGGGTTCTTCAAATCTCCACAGAAAGTTTAAGTTCCACCTTCACATTTAATCATACTGATGCACTTGACCAAAAACAGATAACAGAGGAATTCACTTAAAAGCTCTTTCAGGAATACATCAGTAAAAGAGATGTTTTGTTTCCACTTATACATAATATTAGACAATCACAATCACTGGTGCGATTGTGCTGTTTCTGGATATTCCTGAAGTTGATTAATAGCCTTTTCTCTCATTTTCAAGCTAAGACAACAAGCTTGCAATAGCACACTGCAAATCAGGAGCGAAGGTGGAATGAGAAAGCACTTCTTTCATCAGCTAATGTGCCAAAATCAGGGGTTCCTTATTCTGCACTTAATCAGAATAAACACAAAAAGGGAAAATACACACTTGAGGTTATTTGCTGCCAGAGGTATTGCCTGTTATTCAAGGGTCTTGGTTTTATATTATTTTCATTGAAGGAGCCAGAGCAAATGGATAATGCAAAGGAAGATGAAAGATGTTTAAAAAGTGATCTCACTCCGCTTTGAAACACCACTGCTTGATGTTGTTCTGCAGAAAGGCTGTGTGTTTTTATCATCTCACTTAACAAGCAGATTGCTCAACCGAGTACAAAAACTGCGCTGAAGCTCAACCCAGCCTGTTCTATTTTAAAGCTGTTTACTTCCACACTTGACTCCCAGGTATTTGCAGCTTCATTATCTCCTTGGTGGATTAGCTGGGCTGTGGTTCAGGGGTCTCCTGGCACACTCCAGCTGCATGCAGAGCTCAGCTGCTCGCACTGCAGGTGAGCAGCAACAGGAGGATATGTGGGATATCGCTGTCTCTATGTCATGTGTTCTTACACCAGTTCTAGATACACTAATTACCCCTTTTTGGAGAGGGGTGGATATCCAGCTGTCTTTGTCCACCTGGAGAACAGAGGTGACAACAAAAGCTGTGCAGGCTGCAAGGTTAAGGTTTCCTATCCAGCTTGAGGTGAAGGCAAAGGAATTAATTAGAGAAACAGAGTTCTCACCCTTAAATCTCTGTGTAACAGAGAACATTGGGAACCTGGGTGAATCTAACAAGGCAACAACCCACAGAGAAAACATATTCATGCCACCTACTGCTATTCAGTGCTGAGCAGAACTGTTGTACAGTCCTACAGATGACAAGGAACAGGGAAGACTCCCAAACAGCTGAACTGAATTTCATGAATATCAACAAATAGATGATATATGAAGCCCAAATTCCTCAGGCTTGGCACCCAGAAAAATGTATTACTGTATAAATCTTTTTAATCGTATGATTTGCAAATAATGTTTGCCATAGTAGAACCAAGTTAGACCACTCATAAGTGCTTCTACTAGAGTGTTAGGATTACTATTTTTTTTTCTTTAAACTAATGTATCCTTGGCTTTTTCTGGAAAAATCTGTGCACTCATCTCAGCACTGGTCATTAATTTAAATGCTGGTTCCTCCTAATCCATGCCCCTATACACAAGCTTCAATCACCACCATTTGCAGTCACAGGCTGCAGCAGGAAGAGCATTTTGCATCTTGTTTAGCAGCAAACCTGTATTCTGAGCAGCAGGTGTCTGTTGGCATGTTCCAGCTTCTTCTGCCTGTTCTCCAGCTCCTTCGTGCGCTGCTGCTCCCTCTGCAGCTTCCGGATGTAATCCACCGAGGCTTTCAGGATCGTCCCCTTGTTCCAGCGCATGTCCCTTTGGAACCAACACAAGAGGAAACGTTCAGGCTCTCAGGGAGGCTTCACTTCACACTCGTTCCCCTTCATGTCCATACCTATGATTACACCTCAAACAGACATAACACCCAGGTAATATTTATTCCAAGTTTAAGGATACAGAAGGCATTGGAAATGCACTAGAGGGGGCCGGAGTGCTGCTCATGGGAAGCACACTCGCTGCAGCTTCTCTTCACATCCTCTTACTTTCCTCAAATGAATTAATAGTCTGCAGACTACCAGCAAAGACCCACCTGTGCTGTAGGTTAATACTGAGCAATATTGTCTTGCTGGCCTTTGAGGAAGCTGCAGAGCCTCTCTGTGAGTTGCTCCAGGAGCAACTGCCTTAAAGTACTGGAAACTTTCCCCAAAAATATCACAGGGCACTGATTCAAATTTAAGTGAGACTCTCAAACTCCAGAAAAGGAGGGTTCCTTGCTACTGAATCAGCATTGGGGAAGTGTAAAGACAAGCCAATAGCTGTACAATTATTGTGAAATTATCTAAAAGAACATTTGGGGAATTACAACAGACACTGGCAAATTATCACTGAACAGACACACAGCTATGTGATGGCTGCCCAGATGAACTGCCCTCCATTTTCACCAAAGAAGGATTATTTCTGGCTTGTCAAGCTATGATATCTAATTAATGAAAAGGATCATTTAGCAAGACAAGCAAACAGCTAAGCAGCAAGACCAGACTAAGGTTTCCCATCCTCACAATTCTGCCTCTGGTAAGCCTGTCAGTAACTCCCCAGCACCAACTCCAGTTTTGTGACAGAAATCATCAAATTAATATAAACATAAGCAGGTTCCAAATGGGGAAAAAACCCCAAATCAACCTTCAGTAAAACATAACAGAACCTTCAGGCATTTCTACAGTCATGAATGCCAAGGGCAAAAAGAAAACAGGATTCTTGTTCTCCACTAAGGATTAGTTTCTTTTAACCCCTCCCTCCCACAGCCTCCCTGGGCACATTACACTTACGGGTCATTTGACTTGGGTATCAAGGTGCCCAGTTCTTTTATACGATCATTAATATTAAATCTTCTTCTTCGTTCAACTTTAGGAAAAACAGCACAAGTGTTACAAGTAATATTCACACTTAATTACAACAATCAAAGTGTTTCATGAAAGATTTCTTTAAGCTCCCTTGAAATGTTTGCCTGAAGCTTAAAATCCATTGATAATTTATTTTGCTCTCCTACACACAGACATACTAAGACAGAAGTTCTGTCTATACTGTAAATTTTGGTACTGGCAAAGTGGCAGAGTTAAACTGAGACTCTAAAAATCAGGATGACTGAGAAGCAAACATTTTCCTAGGGAAAAGCATCACAGACAAATTCAGAGACAAATTATTCAGATGCTCAGGGAAATCCCAAAGTAGGAATAGTGGCGAGAGGCACAGTTTCTTTTTCAAAGTACTCTTACAGATGCAACACTTTGAGGATCTCAAAGTCAAATTTAAATTTCAGTTTTCCAGCACTATCTTTTCATGCTACGGAAAGGGCTTCTGAATAGCTCAAGGCACAAAATGGTTCCTTTTTTTTAGTAATATAAAATATAAAAGGACAACTTAAGGATCCTTTAAGTCATAAGATGCTCATTATTTTAAAATGCTATTTCTCCAGCTCGGAAATATGAGTTCTCTTCAAAAACGAAACGCATAAAATTGTCACAGTGAGGATGCACACTGTTGTTTAAAGTCACAAACACCAGGCATCTAATTTAAAATAGAAATTAAAATTAAAAAAACAAAAATGGCACAAGGTGGATTTTTTAAAAGCAATTGGGTTACATGTTGTTCCCAGCAATTCCATTGGTAACAATCCCTTACTCCCCAAAATCATGCCTAGAATTGCTGCAAAATGTGAAGAACCAAAACTTACTCAAGTTGTGATTGTCTTTCTTTTGCCTCTCCTTAGCCAACGCTCTCGCTTCCGACTCTGTAGGAAAAATACATGCTGTGCATGTGAATGAAGTAATTAGAGTTAAAATAATTCAACCACAACATTTCAGTCTGTGAAATACCTGCACGGGAGGCCCAATTGATATTTGTCACACCAATTATTACCCCCGTTCCAAGGAGTGAGAAGGGCCTGTGAATGCCAAAACACAGCGCCGGTGTTGAGCTTCACCTCTGCACCTGTGGAATCTCTTCCCACACTTCCCAGGCTGACTTCCACCATGAGAATGTTTCCCACGGATGCCCTGACTCAGCAAGGTATTTGAGGACAACAAGCTGCTGAAATCCAACATAACTTCTCCTATTTACATAAGTGTCCCAGGGGAGCTGAACCAGAGGAACAGCATGCTTATGGCATTGCTACCTGCACAGGATGTGAGGCAGGGAGGAGTCAGAGCCTCCACTCACGGGAATTAAGGGTATGTCCTTCTGTGGCACGTGTACACACATCACCACAGCACTCAAGGGATAACTTCAGTGATCTGCTATGACTGTATTTTCCAGCTACACTAACTGTTCCTATTATATGAAAAAAAAGCTGAAAAAATCAACACCCTCATTAGCAATAAAGCTGGAAAACAAAGGGGTTTGCTTCAGGAAAAGAAAAAAGAAAACTAACGACAGCCGTGCTGCACAGAATTTGTCTCCTCAACTCAGAACTGTCCTTAACCTTGCTCCACACAGTTCTTATCTATTTTTTATTATATTACTATTGCTATTACGATCTATAAGAATTATACAATTATTAACTTCACCATGCAGGAGTTTGGGCAAGAACATAACTAAATCCTTGGAGTGCTGGAAATTTACTACTTCATTGCTTAGAATACAGAGGTACCCCAATATTACACAAAGTATAGCACAACATACCCTTTTCTATCCTTCGCTCCCCAAGAATTCCCCAAAAATTTTGAAAGATCATTGGATGTCTTAATGAAATTTGGGCTTAATCTGACACTGCCTTATTAAACAGATTCAAGGTTTGTGAGGCCAAAACTCAGAGAAACCACACGCTTGGGAGAGCTGGATTCCCATTAAATGCTACAGCTACTACAGCTGAGAACTCACAACCAACAACATCAGATGCTGGGATAACAGGCTGGATTTTCTGGGGAATTCTTCACTGTTTCGGTATTTATACAGTGGGACTAAGGAAAGTGTCTGCTAAACACTAGATTTAAATATTGCAACTCTTTCCAGCCAGGCTCCAACAGCAAAATCAGGAAAAGGAGAACGAACAGACTCCTGCCTGTAATAACATGCTGATTTTAAAATCACTGGCTGTCAGAAAGAACTCTCAGTAGTGCTTTCTGCACAAAGGCTTGGCCAGCTCAGTGTCAAAGTGACTGCTGCTAAATTTGAGTTTAATTCCTAAACCTCTCCTGAATCAGCTAGCATGTATTTTGATCAGAAAAAGCATTCACCTAAATTGTGTGTACACGTGAGTGTACCATACAGACATGTAACTTATTTCAGCTGTTTTGATGTATCAAGGGCTCCCATAAGACCACTTAGTATTTCTCCTCTTTCTGCCCTCCTGGCCTGAAGTCTTACACAACCACCTGCAGGGAATCCACCAGATTGCACATCCAAATGGGGTCTTCAGTTTGTAGTCGAAAGCCCCTTGAGCTTTCTATACTTGGGGCAATGAAACTGCCTGTGATTTGGACTCTGAGTAGTCCTCATGCCCTCCCACCCTCCTCTTACACAGTTCCATCGCTGTACAAGCATGGCTTTTTCTAGTAGCCACAAATCATTGCGCACTGTGTGTGTTCTTTTGGGTCTGAGCTCAAATTCTGTGCAGTCATATAAATGCAAATACCTGCTGGCTCAGCGATGTGGCATTTCCTCCTGAGAAGCTGACTTCTGGCCTATTAAAACTGTTCTACTTGAGCTAATTCCTGCCCAGAACCTGCTTTGCAACTGAGTCAGTCCATGAGTTTACACAACTGAAACCCAGAAAGGTGACAGACAAGAAAGAAACCAGGTCTCTTAAGCTACTGCATAGAGTCAGTGACTCCCTGTTGGGCTTAAGAACAGCCATTTCTGGGTATTAAGAGGATTTTGCCATCAGTTCTAGAATGGATCTCCATTAGTTCAGCCTGCAGACAATCCTACCTTGTATATGTACCCTACGTGTAGTTATATCCTTTCAAGGGAAGCAAAATAAAACATGCTTGAGAATATGAAACTTATTACTTGCTTCAAACGATCTTGCTTCTGTACACATGTGCTGGAGAGAAAGGCTTTTAATGTCCCACTCTCTTCCCCCTGCCTCCCACTGATTGTTCCGAGCACTGCTGGAGGAACTGGCATAACAAGAAATTTAAGGAATACTTCATTTTCATCTTAATTTAGACATGCATATTCATAGAATGGCTTGGGAAGGAAGGGAACTTAAAGACCATTGAGTTCCAACCCCTCTGAGTGCCTGATTTTACATTTTATAGAATCTATGTGTCCAGATTTCATATTATAAGATGTTATTTGCTCATTAATACTCTCCCCTACTAGAGTAAGTCCTCTAATGTGCATCATTCCTCTACATGAATCCCACAGACATTCCAGAAGTGAAGTTGTTCAAGTTTGGTGTCAACAGAGCAAACAATAAGCCCCAACTAGAAAACAGCTCTGGAAGAGATGCATGGAAGTTTCCTGGGACACAACACTTTTAACCAGCAAGTGTGACTATAACAACTGGGGACTTTATCTTAACTTGTGACAGGGAGCACACACACACCCACACACACACTAACACAACTGCATGGCAGGCTAATACATCTGCTAAAAAATGGTCTGCAAAGCAAAAAGCAACTACTCAACCATATATTCTTACGAAGAAATTATGTCCAATATCACCTGAATTCAAAACAATGACACTACTGCCCCAAGGCAGTATTTTAGATGTATTTACCTGTGAGCTCCCTTTTTATATTAGGAAGATTAGCTGGACATGAGTTGCTGATGTTTAGTCCTGGAGGAGGCATGCTCTGGTTGCCGTAAAGGTCAATCAAATTGCCAGACACAGGCAACTGGAAAAGACAAAGAAGGAAAAGGATTATTTGGTTTGCCATTATGCATACTTTTGTACAGAAGAACAGAGTCAGGATCTGCTGAGAAACCTGTGCTCTTTTCCGTGTGCAAGAAGGTCAGCAAGATTCACAGATATGCACGGGCAAGAGGAATAAAACATCTACACTGTGAAAATTCTGTTCTCGCTCCTCAAAAATATGCAGACAAAAAATATGTAGAAGAGGTAAAATGCTGATGACATTGCTGCCTTGTTGTTCCTTATTTTTCACTTAAACTCTTATATCTGTACCCCCAACACTCCTCACATCTGAAAGAGCCTAAGAACTCTATGGGAGAAAGTCCCCCCTTTTTCCAGGGATATGTGAGTGAAAGTACTTTGCAAGCTGTCACATGCTTGAGGAAGAACACTGTATTAATTAATCACATTTCTCATGTGATTTGAAAGCCACCTACACAGAAAACATTTCAGTTTACTTTGTTTTTTGCCTTACATAACAAGAACATGCACCAGTAGGAGGAAGATTATTTTTACATTAAGTTCCCTGAATTACTTTTTCACTCTGCAATGCTTATTTAGGTATATTTAAGCAAGCAGATTTATATACTATTCCAACAAGACCTACCGAAGTTATCCCTTTAAATTGAAAGGCACTTAAAGAAGCTTACATTTATCCAGAGTGGATTATTTTACCCATCCCTTATTTGTTTTTGAAAAGACAGGTATAAAACAGTCTGATATCTTATCTGAGTGGCAATACTTCTTATCATCACTGCTGCAAAGAAAACCCATCCCTCCAAGACAGTGATCCTGCAGAGATTAGGGTAAGTCTTCACTTTACACCCATGTAAATAATGCTGTTGAATACAATGCAGTGAGTCACAGCCTGGGCTATTCAGCTCCTACTGATGGTCCTTGCCAGACTGAGACCTAAGAATATTTCTTTGCCATATAGAAGCAGATGAAATAGAAATTGATATGTGAACTACCACCAGCCAGAGGCCATGCTGATACTTGTTTTGAACAGACAGTGGTAACTGAATTCTCACTAAGATTCAGCCTTACAATGTGTCACCTTGCCCTTAGGAAACAAAAAATGCAATTAAAAAAAAAAAAGAAAAGAAAGGAACATCTGATAATGCTGCTCAGGTCACAGCTGTCCCAGTTGTGACCTACCCTCATTAGTGTCCAGGTGACCACTCACTTCCACTACTCTCCAAGGCTGACCCTTGTCTCTTTGGGTCCCCCAAATGCATCCATGCACCGATGGCGTCACACACCCTTCTGACTTGGATGTGCTTGTTCTATTCACGCTCCTAAGCATGGGGAGAGCACAAAGGCCTTGTTTGTAGCCCAAGAACTTGAAGTTCATAACCAGACATGTGAAAACTAATTAGGAATTTCAGGGAATTTAGGGGGGAAAAAACCAAAGATTTTTTGGTAAAAAACTAGAAACGAGCATCCTGAGCCTTGGTAAAGCAGGCAGGTTGTAATGAAACGTGGAGAACAGTTAAAAAGCTGCCACTAGGCTGAAATGGGACAAAGAAAAAAAACCCAAGAGGGGGTAAATGCCCATTGCAGTGACACCTGGGCATTTATTTTAAATTCTTCCTTTTGGAAGAAACTGGAAAAAAAATGGTTTGCAAACATTTCAGCTCTAGGACAGTCAAGCCTTGCATCACTATCCCCAAATAAAAGGAGATGGGAAAATCAACACTTCCACAGCCTTTTCATAAGGAAGATGGAGTCTCAAACTTTGAGAAAGACATGGAATTTTCTGGAGCCTGTCTTTTCCAAATTCTAGCATGTTTCCAACCTAAATATGGTTTTCCTTAAGGCTTTCTTAGCTACTTCTGGCTAAAAAGAACCTACAATGCAGCATCAGTCAGATCATCCACCTTTACTCTTAAAAAAATAAATGAAGAAAGAGTGGCTTAAGCCAGGCTTAGTGTGTTGTCTCCATTGAAATAGCATGGTCTAAAATGCCTTCATTTGTGAGCTTTCCTATTCCAAGGCCTTGGCTTCACAAGTTGCATAAACACATCAAGTAAAACAAATTTCAACCTTCCTATTGCTTTGCATGTTTTGGGGTTTTTTTTAATAACGGCTTTTATATAACAGAAACTTCAAATATGGTAATTATGACTGCAGATTCACCAGAGTGTACATTCAAGGGAGTCTCAGGCTTTCATTTCTCCTCCACTATTCCAACAAAACAAGCACCCACATTCTGTCTAAAATCCCTGAGACATCAGCTGTGTGATCAACAAGGCTGTTCCTGAGGTATCAGTACACACTGCAATGGGTTCTGTTCCCCAGCTCATGCAGCCTACAGTGTGTTGTGTTGCTCCCTCACCTACAAGCAGACAGTAAGCAGCAGTCCCTGAAATAAGACTCCTCTCTACTTTTGGAGTTTAAGTTCCACGGGAAAGCCACATTTAAAGTGGAGCTGCCCATGCACGGCTTTCCATGTCAGGCTCTGGCTAGAAATGGTTAGCTGGATGAATTAGTTGTCATCTCCACTTGGTGAACAAGAGTACTTTACACAGTACTTCGCAATTCAATTACTAGGTCACTCCTATGCAGAAAACCCTCCCTATACACTGGGGACCATGCTGTGATACTCTCCATCAAAGAGGCAAAGCCAGTTAGCTGGTGGCCCAATCCCCAAGTTCACAAACACTTCCACCAGCAGTTGATTGCAAAGAGCCATTTTCAGTTCAAGGTACTTGGAAACTTCCCTTAGCTTGCTCTGCACAGAAATCTCTGATTTTGCTTATCAATTAAGTACTGTTCCCAGCTGTAACAAACTGGTCCTTTTGTTCTTTGTTGGTTATGGAACAACAGCTGCCTTTGTCACAGTCTCAGCACAGCTATTTATAGGTTGTGCCTCTTTAGAGACCATTTCCTCCCTTGATTTCTCCCACCTCTACTTAGCTCAGTCTATAGACATTAATTCTTTATTAGCAAAATTGTGTGTTTTTAGGAGCTAAATCAGGTTACACCAGGTGCATTTTTTCACCAGGCCAATTGTTGAGAAACATGGTTCAATTTCCATCTCTTTAGGATTGGTATCGGGTTAATTCAGAGACTGAAATATGCTTTTTTTCCAGCAGCAATTTAAACACATTAGTAAAGAAGTCTTAATTCTACTGTTTCATATCCTTATTTTTCAGACTTCACCACACAGAGTGGGCTAATTGTGAAATTCCACAGTAAATGTGGATCAGGCAGTCTTTAGCAGCCTTCTTGTCATGCAGCAAGCAGGAGGGATGCAGAGTACCCTGAACACTGATTGCAGGGACTCCTTGCACCAGAAGAGTGCAGAGCACCATTCCCTGCCTGGAAGCAAAGAGCCACTGCCGGGGTCCCTGTGAAATGAGAGAGAAAGAAAAGCACAAGGATCTCCAAGTCCCTTCTAATTTAACAGGCCACAAAGGCATTTCAGAGAAAGGACTCCAGAAGAACCTCATCCCTCAACTAAAAAAAAAATATTAAAAAAAATAGATTTAACTATTTCGAAAGCTATCTCTTTTTTGCAGTTCATTGAGTTTTTCTCAAATGAGTTTTTCTCTCAAATGCCAGGACAGCTGCACTTTGCATCTTAGATTAAGGGAAAATTTATTCTCCTTGGCAGGACTCTGCAGCTCTTTCCCCGTGTACTCAAAGGGCACTATTTAGAGAGGGGAGCTGGTGGGCCGCTTCCTGCGTCATGCACGGCGTCTCTGAGCGGGCTGTGGGAATCTGTGGGAGCACAGGACGAGGTTAACGTGACATCAGACGGCTACTGACAGCAAACGCAAACCTATGCTCCCAAATCAATGCTGTGTGGTAAGCTGTAAATGTTGGCACCAGATAAAAAAGAAACAGACGCCAGCACTGGCAGACATCGACTCAGCCAGATCTAACAGCACTTAAGCCTAAGGCAAAAAATTCACTGGAACCACCCTCCACAGAAGATCAAAATCAGATTATGCCAGGAGTATGATTATATTAATTCTTAAAGCAATGTGAACCAAACTGAAACAGCCACCTGGAGGTAAGCTATGCCTTCCCTCACTCAGAGCATTCCACATCCCTGTGTTCTTGACTTTTGTCACAGGCTTCCCAAATCCCCAGCCTTGTTCAGTTTTTGATTTCCTTTATTCCTTCCCTTTCTGTTTGTTTTTAAGATGCTGTAAATTTTTTTTCTCCCCCAAAATTCTATAACATCTTTGATGTTGTCTGGCTGGGGACTTCTCTCCAACTGAAATAAGGCTGACCTAAAGCTGTGATATCAGAGAACTGTTAAACCAGAGAGTCTCTGGACAGGGATGCCAACACATGGCATACAATTTCTTATTCAACAAGACATAGGAACCTGGGATGCCAGAGGTTCCTTCCTTTCTGGAGCCAAGTATAAAGTCCATGGGAATATTGAAGGGAATGAGCTACTCATGGTAGCACAGTTTACTCCTCTGATGCAATCCTCTCACCACTAACTTGGCTTGGAAATAAAAAAAGCAAAATTGCCCTTTGTATTCCCTTGACCTGACTCCAGCTTGTGTTTTTAAATTCATGTTTTTCACTGTATACCTTAAGCTCTTCAAAAAATCCTAATTATACTCTATGGAACAATACAATAATTACTCGATTGCAAGAAAAAGAAGCCATGCTGCAGTTTTGCTTTCTCTCAAGGAAAGAGAATTAGAGTTAAGAGGAAAACCAGAAGGAAAGGACCACTGTACCGTATTTGCCATTTGCAGGGCTGGGTCCACCAAGCCGAGGATTTCTTCATTGTAACTTGACTCCAGACTAATTATGTCATCAATCACATCATCCATCTGCAGCAGAAAAGGTGGACAAAGAAAAACAGACCAGTCATCAAAATCACTAAGATAAGAGAGGCCTGATAAAGCCCTTCAGCCACACACGGGCTCTGCAGCACCGGCCAAAGGTGTTTGTGCAGTTTTGCAATCCCTCAGCCATGACTCCTGCTATCCAGCCAGGACACTCAGGTCAGGGCAAAGCCAAGGCTTCCCACCCTCAACTGCAAAATCCATTGGATTCATATCCCTCATATGCCCTCCCAAGGGCAGCTCAGAGATGATTTTAGGTGGTGCAAGACATCTCTTTTTTGGGGCTGGGCTGGAAGGTGCCTCTATAAGGTCCTGCATGGTCAGAAGCTGCCTTCCAAAAAGCACCCAGGCAGGCGCTCTCAACAGTCCTGCAGGACCATTTCTGATTTGCTCATTATAAAAAAAAGAGCTTAAATAACAGATCTACAAAATCAATGCAGAATAGTAATGGTAGAAATAGCAGTATATGGGATTTTTTCATCAGCTTCAGAAAGTGTGATCAGAACAAATTACACATTGACTGGAAGTGAGGGCAAGAAAGGAACTAACAAGGATAGCCAATACCTAAAGTCTTGTTACAGTTTCTGGTAAGAAATAAAAAAAGCTTATTTAAAGAAACCCCACCAACATATATATGTAAAAGGATGACTATTGAGGATGAATTACCACAGATGGATTAAAGACTTCTCATATAACTTTTTAAAATGGAAGTGTGATCTGCATAGAAACATTGACTCAGAAGCTATCAAGGCAAGAATACAGTCCTGCAAAATCCAATTCGAAAAGATTTCCTGAAGTAAGACCTTAAAAGCATGGTTGATGTGCTCTTCTGCTATAGCATTACAGTGGTAGGACAGCATGAGCCCTTTCTGGATGTCTCCATGCACATTTGACATCAATGCTAACAAACAATGCTGTTGTTTTGTACCTTAAATACATTTAATGTCCGACTCCTTAAAGATGCTATAGGGCAAGTTTATTTTTCAACATAACATCAAAGAAACATGCTCATTAGAAAGGGGACCTGTGCTCCACCTCCTGTGTCATCCAGTACCTGCATGCATGATGCTCGTGAGTGTGTATTCAGAGCCGGGCACTCACTCTCAACCCTGCTTTGCTCTTCAAATTTATAAAATCCCTGCAGAAATAAAAAGGAAAAAAAAAAAAAGAAAAGAAGAGAAGGAGAGAAAAAAAAAAAAAGAAGAAAAAGCAAAGCATGGATCTGAGTTCATGGCACAGTCTCAGTCCCAAAAAGAGCACGATTGAAATAGTGTCATGCACACACGTTCCTGATGACACAGCAAAGTGAAGCTGTAAATATCTTGTAGAAAAAAAATATTTGGGTGTAACTGGGAAAATAGGATGGAAATACTTGATTTTCATTTCTTCTGAAACTATGGAGCACAAGGGGTTTTTTTGCACATGCAAAGTATGTTCTGTAATAACTTTCTCAAAGCTGTGTAGTATTTGCCTCACAGAGTGCACCTATAGTAAAAATCTGGCACAAAGGCTTGAGGGGGGAGGAGAGGAAACAAGGAACTCTACATTTGTCTCAAATTTTTCATTTTACAAAAATACTGAAATTACTTTTATACTTGTTAATATTTTCCCAATTATCTTCCTTTGGAGCAAAGGACTTCTAGGCACAGGCTAGTGAAGTCTTATAGTTGCAGCACTGACACAGCAACCAGTAACTTTTTAGGGTATATTAGCTGGAATAATCTGGCCTTCCAGCTACACAGAAGACTTACTCAAATTTTACTGTAAAAATACCTAAAATACCTCAAAAAACCTTTGTGCTTTTTCAGTTATTTTTGCTATGCTCTTTGCTCTTTCTACACGAATGAGCCATAAATAACATTATTCCAGAAAGCTACAGCTTACAAAGCCGCTTTGTGTTCTCCAAAGGTCAATTATTCACTGTGTGCATCAAGCAACGGGGTGGGGGAAAAGAAAATTAGTTTTAATAAGTATAAACTAACTAATACAGTTCAAAAAAGAGGACGTTTGAGGGACACAGTTTTTTTGCCAAAATGTCCTATGCAAATATCTACTAATCAGGCAGACACAGAGAGAGCAGTTACATTTTCACAACAACGTTCAGAAAAGATAAATATAACATCTTAACAATGAGCAAATACGGTTTAAAACAACTCAATTAAAACAGGTTGCCATTCCATTTTACTGAGGAATACGACCAGGGAGAGCAGAGCATTACCTCTTTCTCACAGTTGGAGTTGAGGGTGAGCATTGCCATGGGGCTGTTGGGTGCGCTGCTTCCAGTTCCAGGCGGCATGACATGATCCCCGGGCTGGTTTGGACATGGCAAGCTCAGGGCTTGGTTGGCATGTTTATTTGCTAGAGTGGTAGAGAGGTACTGCTTTACCTGCTGCCGCTGGGCCTGCTGAATGTGGTACTTGGTTGGATTCTCAAGGTGAGTCTGCACCTGCACGACACAATTTAAAAAGGGCTTTATTGGCTTACATCGTCATCGATTCGAGCCATGCATTGTGCACAGGTCCCAGCTAAGCACTTGACAAAGTACAAACCTGTGCAGCTCCATGAAAGGCCAACAGCACTTCACCAACTCACATTTGGGGGCAAAAAATCAGTTTATGACCCGGTGTTTCAATAACTGAATTATTATCGGTAAACCGAGGAGTTCCAGTGATTTTTCTACAAAATGAGATTTCTCACTTAAGCCTAATGCTCCGGTTTCCAGTTGATACAGACACTCCAGAACAGACGGTTCTGCATTCAGATCTTCAGCTATCTGACATTTAGTTTTCACCAAAATATGGAGAAACAACTTGTACTGCAGGACTCACTTTACTTGTTAGTAGCTACCAAGCACTATGGATTGTGATCCTTGATCCAATGTCAAACAACAGAGAGGTCACAAGGTTTGTTATTTGGGTTTTTTTAGGTTTTGGTTGTTAGGGGATTTTTTTTAATTAATACGTTGATTAAACTAGAAAAGAAGGAAGACACCATTTTTCTGCCTACAGATTATTTATATCTCAGATATATGGCCTAAATCATATACAAATAAGACAGCCTGTTTATAAACACATCATGCAAATAAGATGCAAGAAAAGAAGTGTTTCAGTTCAGATCAATCACTGTCCTCGGCAACAGCTATTTTTGTATTTAAGTTTTCCAGTACCTAGAATTTTTTTATATACAAAATATGAAAAACCTCATGCCAAACTACTGTTGCGCACTCTAAATAACCAAGAGAAGAAAGGACATTTTTTTCCACAAAAAATTTCCACCACATCCTGAAAACTCTTTGTCACCGTTCTCTGGTCATTAGCGTTTTCACCAGAAGATAGAAAACAAACTGCAATATAGCAATACTCTGAGAAGTTATTTTGTTTTAAAAAAGCTTCATTAAAGTGACTTTTACTGTTACAAGTGACCATGTATGTTCCCAATTATTGGTATGAAAGAAATTAAATAAAGCATCCAAGACAGGAGAGGAAAAGGGTTTCCTGTATACTGCACACCTTCTTAGTAACAGGTTTTAAAATAAACTCACCTGATAATGATTATATTCAAGCATTTCCAGCATGCTACTTAGAAGTTGCAAGAGAAGCGACTACAATATCCTTTGCTTTATGCTACTCCAGTTTGAGGGATCCACATATGGAAGCACCATAAACAGGCTACCCCAAAACAGCAGAAGAAACTTGATGGCCACTGCTCAGACTTATAGTAACCTACGCTAATTAGCCATGCAAGTGGAGAAACAAACAGTTCACACAAGGGCTCTTCATGGAAGTTATGCAAGTTTAAGTTAAGCTCTAAGTATTGGTATTTTTTTTCCCCAGCTTTGATGTCATGCTTTTTCATAAACATAAAAGGACCTTTTAAGTGATGGGCTATCAAAGTCAGATTGACAGTTTGCTCAAGGCTAATTTGCTATTCAGCTTTCGTTCCAGTCTTACTGACAGACAATGGCAGTTTTCTTTAGCAGTAAGGTTAAAAGTTGTTAAGGACAGAGTAAGAAATAACTGAACAAATGCCCTACGAGCCTAATGCACATCCCCTGGCCATGGGGTGCACTGGATAAACCCACAGGCTACACAGTCCTACCCTCAGCTTCCAGGTGCAGCTGCTGGTCCACCCCGGACCTGCAGTGGAACACGAAGCACTTGAAAAAGCTCTACCCCATCCTCAGCCTTCCTGGTGCTTCAAAACAATTAATTCCGTCTCAATCTAGAGGTGCAAGAAGTTTTCCAGTTCAGGACTGGTTGACAATGGGCTAAAGCATGTTCTAAAGGCACTTATCTGTACGTGGGCACAGTCCCTACACATTGCAGAACTTGCTTTTTCCTTCCATCCAACTCCTTGACACAAGTCTGTACTCAAGCAGAGGCATAAAAACCAGCTGGCATTATTTTCCACAGTCTTTGCTCACAGGGAAGCACATTAAGATAGTTATTTCTACAGAGTTTAATCTGCTTTGTTGCATTAAATTGCAAGACAACACAATACCAAAGCCTGCTGTGCTAAGGACACTTACTTTGTCAGCCCCAAACTGCATTATCAATTTTCCTAACCCCAGTGCTAAGAGTTACACTATCCAGATAAGTCTCTTTTTCACTAAATTTTCAACTTCAAAGTAAATAAAATTATCAGTAAATGAGCTATTTTTGTAATGCTTATCTTTGGCTATATTATTTTGAAAACAAGCCCTACTCATCTGACAGAACCTGCATATTCCTTTTCCCCCACAGGCATCAGATGCAACAGCTGCTCTCCATCCCAGGATGGAGCAAAGCATCTCCTCTCTGCATCCAACTCCTACCCACCCTCCACACTCCCAGGAGAGACACAAGCAAAATTCCAAGATCCGCATCTCAACTCTACATCATTAAATACTACATTATTTATATCATATACTAATAAACCAAACTGACTCCACTACCTGTCAAGTTTTGAAACTGCCTAATTGACACAGGATTTTTGTTGGCAAAACACAAACTGATTTCACAAGAACATATTCTCCCTGTGATTTTGTTGTACTATACCACATTAGAATATTTTGAGTTATTTTGCTACTCAATTACATATTTAATTTTTTTAAAGGCTGTGCTGCCGTCAGCATGCCAGGGAAGGCAAGAGAAAAAATGTTGTGACTTCAGGTGTCACAATCTCACACAAGTCCAGTAGTGAACCAAAGAACCCAGAGAGCTGCATCTTTCTGTCATTAAATTGCTCCAAAGTGATGCAAAGAAGATGTTCATGGACTGAACACCTTCTTTTAATTCACAGCTGGTCAAACATACTTTCACATTTAAATGCAAGAACATACAATTATTCTCCAAATGGAGGAGAATGTAACAAATGGAGGGAATACGACAATTCCCACCCTTCAAGGAGGACAGGAGTTCCCACAGGACTGAAACAGCTTTACACGTGTTCCTTCTTGGACAGAAGTTCCAGTTTCAACTACCCTCACTCTGGCCAAGCATGAGGCCCAACTGGCTACACAAAAGGCATCTGAGAAACTCGAGTTTGATTCTCTGTGGTGTCACTGGCTGCTCTCTTGAGCTGCCTTAGGAGCTCTGTTGTGGAAATGTGGTGGGGACTGCCTTTCTGAACTCTGTGCTATTTGTTGAGATTAGCCCTGTCTTTGGCCTAGAGCATCCTTTTCTACACTCTGTACATCAAAGACAGCCCAAATGTGCCTACTTGGGCAAATGCCCCAAGTAGCACCAGTCACAGCCAGCCTGTGGAAAAGCCATAAAGCAGTCTCCCTTTTTGACAAAATATCTCACGAGCAAAAAGCTGCAAAATAACCCTACAATGAAATTCCACTACCCTGAACTGGAAACCGTGAATAAAAGCTTTGACTTAAGATCTAATTTTGGTCCTCAGCCCCTTCCAGTCTTTCGGGTGAAGAATAGTTCTTGTTGTTCTTCCAAATTCATGAGACACAAAGCGAAAGATGGCAAATTATTGGTTTGGATACACTTCCTAAGAAATGTGACTGAATGAGGACATGAAAGAAAAAATAAAACAACTTGAAACCAAATCCTCTGGTCCTCCAACCATCTGTCTCCAGGAATTTCAACCAAAGCTCTGCTGTATCATTACTAAACTAGTAGAACATTGTTTTTTGGGCATTTTGGTATTGACAAGCAAGAAGGAATGTAATATCACGTGCAGAACTTCAGAAATGAGCCAAGACAAGACAGCAAAACAAGCTAAATTTATCACACAATGGCAACACAAGAATTCAGCTACAAGGAAGCACAGATCAGGGATGGCCAAGTGGCAGCCACAGCCTGGGTTCAGCACAGAAACACCCAGAAGGTGGATGTACTTTCAATTTGTACTCAGGTGCATTTTCAGGTAAATTAGCTATCAGGGTTCTGCCTAAATGGGTAATACAGAGTGACACTGCCTTAGAATAAGAGCCCCAAAACTCGTTTCACCCTAGAACTGCCTGCAATGCCAGCTCAGCAGCATCTCTATGAGCTGGCTCCATGCACACTTAGAACCACCACAGCATCAGATATTCCTCCACTGAATCTCACTGTCACCAACTCAAGCTCCATCTGCTCTTGCCCTGCTGACAGTGAGGAGGATGTTTTTTCTTGAGGTGAAGCACTGAGAAAGGCAACATGAAGAAATCAACTTGGCTGCACCCCTATGTAACCCAGCTTTGGCCCTACAAGGCTGAGCTGGGCTGGAAAAGTTTGGGATGGAGCCACGCTGATTACTCAGCACTCTCTCCATGCACTTTGGACTCTTCTGGAGAACCACAGCTTCTCAAGCAGGGGAAAGGCTTTCTCGTATCTTCACTAATCTTGAAATCTGACTGCTAATTCCAGGCATACATCCAGTTCAAGTATCTGAGTAGAGGAAAAACAGCTCCTAAAAAGCTGCCTGTTTTCTCTCACATCCCAGAAACGACAGCAATAACCTCTACACATAGAACAGTTTCTCCCAGCCCTTGGGTCCAGTGTCCATCAAGCAAACATTTAATCAATGGCTTTGACTAGCTTTAAGAATACACACCGTATCAGTGGGAATTTCAGGTGTACTTCAGACTACATTCTTCGAAATCCTTATTATATTACACATCAGTGACAGAACCTCTGAGCAGACCCACACACTTCCTTCAATTTTCAAAATTAAAAGCGTTTCCCGTTAAGGTGATCGGGGCCTCAGCAATTTAAATACAAAGCATAGCTGGGTGCTTAAGTACAAAGCACACAGCTCAAGTAGTTCCTCTGCATGAAGCCAACACAAACAACTGAAACAATACTGCTGATACCTGCTCCTCTGGTCAAGTCTTGCTGGGAATCACTCAGACTTAATTTATTAACAACTTGCTAATGATGGCAAGAACTTGGAACAGGGCTGTGTGGCACCAGAGCAATGCAGCACCACTCCCAGCAGGTATGCACAGACCAAATCCCTTCTGCAGAGGCATCCAGGAGTTCACTCTTGGGCAGGAACAGGCCAGGGGAGCCTAATGGCTTGGCAAACACATTTTGCACAGTGTAATTCAGAAACTAAAAGGCTAATGATCAACATAATGGGGAATTACACCAGAATAAAGATCTTTACTTCACCGTGGCATTACTACCAATCATCCTCTAGGAAAACTTCAAGGTCATGGAATCATAGAAATATTTAGGTGGGAAAAGACCTGTAAGATCATCGAGTTCAACCATGCTTGGAAGCTGATCAATTGTTATGGGATCAAGCTTTGAGCCACTGGTACATCTGGATGAGGGTAATTAAGCTAAGTTGGTTGGTCTGTGTTACCAATAAACTCATGAATTTGCCCTTGCATAGGTCTGATTCCTTTGCAATGGGTAACTTCTGGAAGCACAAACAAACACAGCATGTCTTGTGTTAAGAATATTTCTTTAAGGTGAAACACTGTGAATTGGTTTTCCCACCTCAGTTTGACTTAAAATTACAGTGTCTTACTTGTCACATCTCCAAATACTGCTGTTTTCAAAGCAAAGCTGAAGGTTCCCCAAATCCTCAGTTGGTGCAACACAAGTGACCAAAGGCCATCACAATGCCAGCAGTTCCAAATGGTCTGACTGTTCTGGCCCTCACGAGCTGGGATGGAGCATATTCTCATTCCCAAAACCACACAGAAGAGATTTCTCACCAAAAACATCACTGAAACTTCCTCTGACAATAAAACACTCAATGCTTCATTTAAGCAAAGACTCGGACACAGGGACATACCAGAGGACAGCAAACCAAGGGGGAAGAAGACTCTTCTCCCCATCCCACTCCCACATTTTTTTTCTTTAATTAAAAAGACCATTTGTTTCAAGTAAATTGCCTTAGGACTTACAGTTTACAAGTACAAATAAATACTTTTTCATCAGTTTTCTTGGTTCAATAGAACTTTTTGTTGCTTAGACAGCTAAATGTCATGGGATTTTTTAAGAAAGGTTAAAATTCTCTATCATTTAACAATTAATGGTACCCAAAGAAAAATTATATGAAACCACATCCACTGAAGTGTTCTGTAAGAACTACAGGCTTCAGCTGGGTCCACTGCAGCAGAAAGCATATTCAACCCACCAGTCCTGGGCTTCAAAGCTCCTTTTAAAGTTGTTTCAATCTATCACTCAAGAATAAAAACAGCAGCAGCAAACAAGTTGTTTTCGAAGGCTTAGAATAGAAACTGGAAGCTGTATAAATTGGTGTCTGACCCTTGAGGCGAGGGGGGAAAAATGAAGGGGAATGATATATGAGAAAGATAATCAATTAATGCCACTTACAGTAAGAGTGATTTATTCTCTTAAGGTTTTCCAATCCAGATTCAAGAATCTGCAAGTCATATTTACCACAGATTGGTCAATTAAGTCCAAAAAACATAAAGGCCATGAAACCCCTTCAATTCCTTCATTAAATATGGATCATGGGTTTCAGTGCAATGCCAGGAAGTACCCTCCTACCACCCAACTCAGACCAATCCAAATAACCAGCCAGACAATGGTTTAACTCATTCTCAATGACATTTTCCCACATGCTGCATTCAAACATTAAAAAACAGCATCACATTTTTCCCCTAAGGATGTCAGTGGTCTGAAGTAGCTTCACACAAGAAGTTCAGTTCTCTTGCTTTCTGAAACCTTTCCAGTGCTCCAAGATGAAACAGCCATCTCATTTGTAATGTCATCAAAATTAGGTTGATTGGGCTGTGATAGATTATTCCCCATAGGGCCACTGTGAATTTAGTAACAGATAAACCTATTCTGTAACTTCTCCAGCTGCCATTTTCCCATTATCCCACAACTTTTCTAAAGCACATTTGCCCCTCTTTCTTTTAGCCCATTACCCAGAAAAAACAGGCAGAACAACACTGACTAGAAAGCCCAAGAACAAGGAAAAGGTGAAGAGTAACTAGCACTGATTGGGAACGACAAGCAGGATGAGTTGATTCCATCATTTTACTTAGGGACATGGCAAACACAAGGAAACTACATCAGTTAGCACACCAAAAAACCCAATTCACCCAAAGACCCTCTGAAATTGAAAACAAAAGCAGATATGAGAAAGTTATTTAAGATCTGGCATCATGATTGCAGTTTAAGTAAGTGGATCCAACAGTCATCTCCAAGCACATAGTTACAAAAAAGAAATGGCATATTGTGCAGAATGAACATTGGTTACACAACCAGGGGTTGCTTAGTCCATCATCAAATTCCTCTGTGCAGCATGACTTTTCATCCCAGGGAAAGACATGAAGTAAACAAGAACAAAGTTTTTGTGGAGCGGTGTTTAAAAACTGTGCTTTAGCTATGGAAGCACATGACAACAGTATCTAAGGAAATTAAAGAGAGGTTAGCCAAATTTGCTTAAGGAGACAGGAACTGATGTAATTTACAGGTTAGTGGCATGCTTAGCTGCCAGTCCACAAGTCTGCCTTTCAGAAGGATTAGGTCCTTTGAAGTCCTGCTTTTTTTTTCTTTGTTAGGAAACCAGTATTTCAACTGTTTACTTCCCAACACACATGCCATAAATTTTTATTTTATACAGTTCCTGATACCGAAAAGCACTACAACATTTTAGGACAGACAAGGAATTGAGTCCATAAAACATCAGACACAAATCTTTTGCCATGATTTCACCTACCCCAGGTGCTTCTGAGCATAAATATTTTATGACTTAACAGGCAACAACATCAGCCACACAACTGCATCTGACAGGCAAGTTTGAATTATGGTACTGCCACAGTGAAAAGCTTAATTCAAGTTCCAAATATTTATGTCCACTTCTGCCATCCTCCTCTGTCAGAAGGAAAGTGGGCAGCACTTGCATCAGCACTGGAGGGTTTGAGATTGCTCATGGTGGGACACGAATGACTCCACCTTACAGGAATTATCAAAGATGAGCATAAAGTTCCTTCCAAAAACTACTGCAAGACTTGGCTTCGAGATGTGAACTCAAGAGGGAGCAGAGTCATAGGACTACAGATACTTCAGCTACCTGAAAGCCCAAACCCAGTTCAGGCAGATGGTCCGAGGGCCACCTGTGCTCCCACCTTCCCCTTGCAGAGCCTTTACAGCCCAAACACAATTACCCACCCCTCCTACAGCCCAAGCAGAGATTCACTGACCACTCTAACACAATTTCCTATCAACTTGAAAGAGTCACATTAGAGCAGTAAAAGTGTTTGTCCAACTTTATCTTCCGCCTGAGGTTGCCAAGCACAGTGTGAGCCAGTGCCAGCTTTGAGTGGCAGTCACGTACTTAGAGCCTGAGCAGGACTGTCGGTGACATTTCACAGGGGTTACTGACCCAGCCACCATTCCAGCCTGCAGTAACCCCTGCTAGACTTAAATGACTGAGTAATTAACTTCCAGGTCTCCAGTGCACCCCAAGATGGCTGGAAAAAACTGTGTGTTAAAGACTTCACTGCATTTCCCATTTCCCACAGAATATCCATCCTTGTCCCCAGAAGGCCCTTGAGAGGTCAGTCTACTGCTTAAATCACATCAACCTTCACACATGCACAGGATTTGGAGATTTCAGGTGTATTTCTAGAGCCCAAACCCAAGACAGCACACACTTTGCTATACAAAAGGAAGAACATGAGGTTCCCTGCAATGCCCTGAGGATGCAGTTTCCACAGGTGAGAAAAGGCATTCTTCTCCACACCTGTTTTTCCTCAGATTGCCCATCATCACTCATTTGTCAAATGTAAAGAATACAGATGGGACTGGGTAAAAATAATGTCATCTTCCACAGAAAATGAAGAAAGGAGAAAACAGAAATCAGTTTTCCATAAGATGGTGGGTAAGAAGTAACCGGAGCTAAGCTTAAAACAGTAGGAGAGACACACATTGACTTTAAAATAAAATTCCTTATTATCAGCTTCCTAGAGATGCAAAGTTACCCACATGTAGAATGGGACAAGTTGTTTGGTTGTCCAGACTTTAATAAATCAAATTCAAGTAACTTCAAGCCTCCATGCCAAAAGCAGATTTTAGTGCAGGAAATCTACTTTGCCCCTGAATGAACTTCTCTTAAGGTGTCATGCAACAGTGGCTTTTCCTAGGTAAAAATTAAGTTAAAATAGGCTATTTTGCCCAAACTGTAAATTAAAAGTGTAAGAGATGGAAAAACACCCAATCTATTACTTTCATAAGTTTTAAAACCTCATACCCTGAACCCTGGTCTCATTTGTCAGTAAGAGGTTTGTGTAGGGTTGCTCAAATTTATAGAATATGGACACAGATTTGAGCAAAGATAACTTGCAGTGTTGAGGAATGTAATTGTTGGCACTTTGGGGTTGAGCAAGAAGGGAGTTTGATTTACAAGTTTTTCAAATCCACAATGTTAAATCATGAGAATGAACTGGTGTTCAGAATCCTGCCTGTGGGCTACCAATTTATTTAGTTACAAATTCAACATTCAGCACTGAAACACAAGAGAGGGACAGAGATGTAAAGATGGCACCATATCAAAACATATCAAACACCCAAAAGCCACGAACAGAGATAGTTGTGTCCTTCTCTTTTTTAAATAAGTTATTTTGTAAACAAGTACAACTCTTGGGTTATGACAGTAAAAATCTCATTTTGGGGGCACACTGTACATCAGAAGGACATCACAATAATTTGGGTCAAAGGGACCATAAAGGTCATCTAGTCCAACCTCTACATCTTGTTGCATACTTATGGAAAGATACCTACACTTGTGGCATGCTTGTCTAGAAAAGATCCAGGTGAAAGACTGCCACATTCATGGTCCACATAATTGCATGGGACCTGTGGGGTTGGCAGCTCTCAGCACATATCAAGAACATGCCACTAACCATGACATAAATGTGAAAACACAAGTTCCCCAGTGCATGCTGGAAGAGCTTTCAGCATCTAGTGGGAAGTCTTCCTACCAAAACTTCTAAAGATTCATCAAAAAAGAGGAGTGAAAATAATTTTGAAAGGACCATTTATTGTAACAAACCACTTGTCAACAAACTGGCTCCAGAACAAAGGACACTTGTTCTGGAACGAGCCTGTTTGGAGGGGATTTGCTTTACAACAAACACACAGCGCCACCAGAAGAAGTTAGGAAGAGAATGAAGAGTGTGTTAATTCAAACCAGTTTTACGCTGTTAACATGCCCTGAACTTCTACATGTCACAGTTAATAAAGAATTAGAAAGACTTAGCTGGGCTCCATACCACTTTGCCTACAGCTGATGATGTCTCATGTCAGCCCCAATATGGAAGGCTTCGATAAGCAGAAGAATAAAGCACTCCAGATCCATCCGTTTTATTCACATCACTAATATGATCATTAGATACAGCCTAAAATAATAATAAATCGCTGACTTCACCTAAGTGAAGGAAATGCAAGCTGGCTTACCACTGAACTCCTTGATTTTTATCCTTCTGCTCAACGAGCTGTGCTGTTATTTATGACTGTATTAAAACCTACTGAGTTATAATAAAACAGTTTCAGTGCCTCAGAGTGCTTGATCATCATGTTCGCTAAGGTAAGATAATCCAAGTCACCTTCATGCAAACTCAACTGGCTCTGATCTGAAGCATTCTGCTAAATACCAAAACTGAATTTTTGTGAGGACTCTGGCAAGCCACAAAGGTAGGTCACTCCTTGTGCAGGGTGGCAAGGCACTGCTCTGGAGGAGAATTTACCCAGGGGGCCAAAGTGATGCCACAGAGCAGCAAAACTGCAAGCCAACACTGTCAGGGTTACTTTGAACAATGGTGGCTCTTCCCAGGGAGCAGAGTGCTAACATCCACCGCTCCCATTAAGCAACATCACATATTTTCTTTCCTGACATCTTACTCACAAAGTGGGTGTCACAGCAGATGTCACAGTAAGCACAAGAGATTAAAGACAACAACAGTAAGAATAAGTATGTTTATTCCACTCTAATTTCAAACACAGAAACCACAATTAAATTTACTGTTTTAGCTAATTCTTAGCTAAATTCTTAGCATGTCACCATGATTCTGTAACAGAAAGACATATTTAGGGCAATATAACCATTAGCCTGCACAACCCTCATCTCTTACACCCCATGATCTTATTCTCACAGCAGCCAGAGTGGCTTCCATCTGGCTCCCAGAAAAAAAATAAGACTAGCATGGGCTCATTTATGAAACAAGGATGCCAACACTTCAGCCCTTTAAGATCTCGAGCCTTACATACATAAAGTCATCGCATCACCATCTATTTTGTACTTACAAAAACAACATCCAGCCACTTGGCCGATTCTGTTACCTCCTCCACACCTGCCCCTCCATGTCTTCCTGAGATGAGCTGCTGAAAATCCCTCTCTTCATGTTATTTCACATATGGCAGGCAAATAATTAGTTGCACTGTGAAATGAGAAGCTCCTGCCCACATAAATGACCCTTGATCAGACCAGAGGATGGGGCACTGGCAGGACCATCAACTGAAGCAACGAAATCTTGGACAAAACCCGAATCAGCTGTCAGGAGCCCTGTTTATATTGCACTTGTAATAGAGCACTGCACTCAGGCTATTACTTCAACAGATATTGCACAAGCATGTTCCTTATCACAGAAGCTTAAAGACAGTGAAAAATAGGTTATATAAAGAGATAGTCTAAAATTCTATCGTGATATTCTCCCAGCACATACACAAACCTGTCACAGCAGCATTCGCAGCACATGAGCAAATATGCAACCTCCAGCCTGCAAGGGACTATGAGCTCTTGATTCTTTCCTGCAAGAAGCCCTACCAAGGCTCTTTCTGCAGGACTGGAATCACATTTTATTTCATGACATCAGGCAAATTCCACCTTCCCAAGTATTTTACAGAAAACTCTTTTCTATGGTTTCATCTGAACTTCAAAAAAGCACAAGCCATCAACTCACCAGGAGAGGCACATTCACAAAACACAAAGAGGAGTGTGTGTTACTATTCCAAAGGTTAGTTGCAAATACGAATCATCAAGAAATTCAGAAGTAATAGTTTTGTCAGAAGATCAAAATGTCTTTTGAGAAAGAAACTCAGGGCCCCCAGGCTTGGTCTCAGAAGAATCCTATTTTAAACCGCACTTGACCCGCACTAATGTAACCCTTCAAAGTGCTATTGCAAGAACAGAACTATGTTCACAGAGGGAAACAGGCAAAATATCTTTCACTAAACTCTTATTTATTTATGTAAAAAAACTCATGCATCTCCTTTTAACACTGAAAAAAATACAAACATCATGAGCCATGTTTTACAACATACCTCGCATCGCTGATTGATGACAAACATGATTTAGCTACCCAAGAAATAGTATGGGAACATAACACAATTCAAAGCAACCAGATGCTACAGTCAGGGATGTAATTAAGAGATTAGATGTGGATTAACTAGATCCTAACTCAGACTTCCTGACCTTCCTCACCCTTTTTTAAACCTCAAGTATAAAATCATTTTAGCATGTTACTACGTTACTAACAGGATGGAATATTTTTAGAGATCTTAAAAAAATGAAAATAAGCTCACACTGAATATAGTTTATTTTAATTGAAGTTTGAACACATGAAAAGTAAATGTTTAAGCTATTTTAACATCTGCTAGGAGCCAGAAGAAATGCCAGTACCTCCACCATAGCCAACAATGGGATGTGAGATGTGGGACCCCATGGGAGAATGGTTCAGGAATTGGTAATGCATCTGAAGCCATTGGTGTCAGACCAGCTCTAGTCTTCTCTTACAGACTGAACTCCCAGTAGCGGCTGAATAACAAAAGGTCTCCTCATTTAATTTTCTCTGACAAGAATCTAATTAGTACTCAGTCAACAGCACTGGGCAAAAATAAGCTAATATGTAATACATGGAGACAACTGGGAATTTACTGCAAAATCACGTTGCTGCTCCACGCTAAGGCAGAGCTGACCCAAGAAGATGCCAGTGCTGGTGCAGCCTCTTGCTCTTGCCCTGCCACATCAGCTCACTGCTCTGACCCCTCAGTAACACAAATACAGCTGTTTGCAGGGCTACACCAACCCAGGTAACCAAAACCACTACGCTGATTTTAAAAAACCAGTCAACTTTCCATGGCAGGGAGGGTTGGACTAGACGATGTTTACGGTCCCTTCCAACCCAAATCATTCTAGGATTCCATCACTGAGGAACAGCCAAAGCTGCTTCTGATTTACCCAATAGGTGGCCTGTTGCTTATGTACAGCTGGCAGCAACAGCTATCTAGGCATGATTTCTGGAACTGGAGCTACCAGAGAAGAAAACGCAAAGTTGAATTAACTGTGTTCCTCTCACAGCTATCTGTCATTATTCCCTGGGACCAGCAACAGTCAGCACATTCCTCACCCTGCATCCAAAGTGGAGCATCCAATTTGCTCTCAGATCACGCAGAGTTCCCAAGACCCAGCTCAGTCCTCGCAGCCTTTAACCAAAGCAGATAAATGGAATTAATATGTTTTCTTGAGGAAGGTGAAAGTTCAGAGAGAAGGGTTTTCTAAGGATAATTCTGCAAAAAGGCAGAAGCCCTGGCTGGAAGCTTTTTCCTCAATTCCTACAGGCAGCTCCAAAGAGTGACCCACAGAGGAAGAGACACTTCGCACAGAGTGGCCACTTACTGCCTAAGCAGCTCTCCAGAGCAGAAGGCACCACTTTTCTTTCCTCAAAAAGCCAATGTACAAAAAGGATAAACTCTTTTGAAAAGCCACAGTTGCATGATTAAATGCTATTTTTCCTTTTACACAGCAAACCATACAGGGCTGAACCCTTAAGGAATATATGAACTTTCATGTGAATGGAGCCCATTAACTGCCCTGCAATGAATGGTGCCTGTAGTCCAGAATTCACTTCCTTTTAGAAAGCAAAGAGGATGGAAAGCTCACTTGCTACACACAAGTGCTGACTCACTGAAGGTCATTTTACTCCCTCCCTAAACAGTTTCTTTGAGACACAGGTATTTCAATAGATATGGTTTTGGTGGGAGTCAGGAAGCAGAGCTGTCAAATAGTCAAATTAATACTACAGTAAAATACTTTTAGACAGCTCAAAGGACAACTTTTCAAGTAGTAGCTTATGGTAATATAGATGACAGCCACAGTATTTTAAACAGAAGTCTCACTTCTGAGTTTCCTGCTTAACTAAACAAGAATTACATTTAATGTACTTTTATAATAAAGCACAAATTAACTTTTAAGCAGTTCATGAAATGCTACCATTGCTTCAATGGAACAAACAGCCTTTGCATGAGGCTGTAGCAGCACTAAAAGCAGCTCCAGCCCCCAGTAAGAACAAGCTGTCTTGCCAAAAGCAGGTTTATCACTCAGCTGCCATCAGGACAGCGATGCTGGTTAAGGGCAACAGCTTTCTGGATCGCTGATACGGGTGAACCAGAAAAGTCTTTCCTGATAAGATCACAGTCTCTAGACAGGAGAAAAAAAAACAACCCCACACACCTATAGAGAAAACACAGCAGAGAAGTCACAGCCTCAGGGAGCTACAAGAAGTTGTCTTAAGGACAAAGTTTAGTGTGTTGCCTGCAGGTCCTTATCAGAACCTTTATAAAGATCTGGCAGAGGCAGATAGATTGTTCTCTACACCTCAGCCTACAAATGTCTTCCTTTCAAGTAAGGGACTATTCTTTAGCAAGAAGTTGCTGGTTTATATTTTCCTCTGAAAGAACAGAAAGTTTTAATTCACAGCCAACCATTACTCCCACAAACTGAATTTTGATGGTTTCAACCAGCAACTTCTTGGTGGCAAAATTTTAGAAAGGCAGCCTGAAATACAAGATTTGATTCATCTTTCTTGACATACATACTTCCTCTCAAATTAACGACTTATTTTTGATTCTGTTTTGATACCATTTCCAGAATACTTTAATACAGCAGTGTACTGGCAAAGCCTCTCATTGCAACGAGGAGAAAAAAAAAGAGAAGTCAGTGATATATGGGGAGGGAAAAACACTCTAAAGCTCGCAGCAGTGAACCCTTAGGCCCAGATTTAACAAAGATGCTGAGGTGCCCAACTGCTGCTGGGACTCCAAGCTGAGTTCCACCAGCAGCATCCTTAGCACTTGCATGGCCTGTGATGCTTCCCGGTGAGTGGATCTGCCACTTTCCATGTTCAAAAGGAGAGGATGGAGAGATAGATACAAGGAGAACATTGTTACAAGGAAGAAAATCAACACTTTGAAACTTTGATTTCTTTAAACACGCAAGACACACTCCTGCTGATGTCAATGCACTCACTTGGAGATATGACACAGATTCCAGCCAAGTCAGTAACAAATATGCCACTGCCAGAAGCCAGGGATTCAAGTAGGTGGGTTGCCTAAAAGCAGCTAGTGGCTTCTGCACTCTGTAAGCCACATTAATTTGGAAAACAGTAATATTTACTATCGTTTTGGTTTTTTTTCCAGAATGGCATCAAATACTACTCCAAATGATTTCTCTTTCACTATCTGACATTTTCTACAACACTCAGGATTTGTAGCACAGAACAGAAAGCAGTAGAATTTAACACAGAACAGTTGTGTCTTACATAGCTTTGAGGATCTGGAATGTTCTACAGAAAACACACTCCAGTTTTATCGGTGAAGTCTTTTTAGTGTTCTAGTCTTACTTGCTGAACAAGTTCATTACTTTACACCATCAGCAGGTTTGTTTGAAAGAGGCAGCCTGCTTTTCACAGACTTTCTAGCAATGCCTGGTTTTTGCATGCAGTAACTATCCCAGACAGCATTTCACTTGGTTAATGATTTAAAGGCACCTCTGGGACATTAACTGGTGAAAATACGATACAATAAAACAAGCAAACAACACGTTTAGAATAATGTGCCAAAACAGGGGTTTACACCTGAGTATTTGCCTTCATCAGTAAAAGGAACAGTAGAGAAAGACGAATTCCCGGGCAGCTGAGAGCTTTCCCAAGGAATCCACAGACACGGGGAAACTGCAATGCCATCTGCTGAGAGATCACTGAAGTGCAATGCCATGAGTGGCAGCTCCGGGATGAGTTATCCGTGTTTCCCAGCGCTCTGTGTTCCTGCTTAGTCACTGTAATGGTGACATTGAAATCCTTTCAGAAATGCTGCTGGCTATGAACAGCAAAACAACCTGCTTGGATTGTGGAAGTTACACAAGAATTTTCAAAGAACCATCTGGAACTTTAACTATTGATACTCAACAGGTCTAGGACACTAAGTCACAGAGGTCCATCATAAATGTTGTTCCGGTATAATAAGATAAGAATATGGTATGTGCAACCCAAACTATTTATTTGGCATGGACGTTAACTTTACAAAAAATGTTATTAAACAGAGTTCTGTTTGTTGGGGGTTGTTTTGGCATTTCTTTAAAAGATACTCAATTTTCTGCTCCACATCATTTCAAGCTGGAAAATCATACCTAGTTCTAAGTCAATTTAAAGTATAAAGGTTTATTAAGAAGTTTCACATTAATAAGCTAGTAACTGGCATCCAGTGGCAGAGCTCCTAGTGACAACCTGCAAAGTTGATCTGCTGCCCCACCACCCCAGTGGCCTCTCTGCAAGTGTTTGCAGGCAGCAAGTTATTTTCTTATTTGGTAACAAAAGAATTACTGGCAGAGTAATATTTCCACTAAGGCCATCGCTTTCTTTTTTTTTATTTACTGATCTGCCAAGCATATAAAAGCAGTGGTTTTGCTGGGTCACAGCAGTAAATAACACACACAAGTTCCCCCAGAACAAGCACCATCCTAGGGGATGCAAAGGGAATGTTTGGGAGACAAGCAAGAAGAATGGGGTTTTTTCTGAAACACCCTATGCAATTCTGCCCCAAAGGATACTGATGAGTTACAAGTTCAGAAAAAGTCTTATGCAGGATTAGCAAACCTACCCTAAGTGGAAGGCTAGCACAGCCTGCTTTTCCTCTAGCCCACAACAGTTTCACAAGTGTTGCAATCCAAGTCTGACATTACTTATTAAAGAAAGATTTACCGTAACAGTAACTTAATTCTTTAATTCAGACAGACTGCCCCAACCAGATGCACTGGCCAGCACATGTTGGTGCAACCAACTCAAGCTGGATGCTGCCACACTCAGATATTCCCCCAGAAAAATGAAAGGGCAGCAGAGTGTATTGATCCACGGCTGGTCTGAACCCCTCATTTAATTTCCAAGTGATGCTATTCCCATCTATAAAGAAGGAAGAATGCTGCATGACTGTTTTCCTAAGGAAATACAAACCAGATAAGTTCTGTCCTCAACTCAGGATCAAACTTCCACTGAAGAAATGAGTTAATAAAATGGATTATTTTGCTCAAAGAACAAGACATGTAGAAGACAGTCAATTCTGAGAGATAAAGGGTTAAAACAGTTACCCATTTTCTCAACTGCAGGACTACTACTATTGTAAAGTCCTTATTCAGCTGAATTCCATCAGGCCATGTTTTCTTAACACAATCTGACATGTACCTCTTCAAGATCTTGGATTTTATTTTTTCTCCTCTCTGCTCCTCCATAGTAGACACTAGAAATAAATGCACCCAAAAAGCCAAATAGTAATCCAAACAAAGCAATATTAAATTATCAAGCTGGGGAGACTGATGACCAGACAGAGTAATTTCTTTTCATAAAAAACAAAACACTCTTGCCATGTCCTTTGCAGTCAACACAATACTGGGTTTTGTTTCAAGTTCATAACTTGGCTCTTAAAGTAGTTGATAATGAACCAGCAGGCTTTATTTTAAATCAACCAGTTTTATTAAATGAGCCAGAAAGGAAAGAGGCAGGGCTAATTACCAACATTCCTTGATGAATTACCTAGCGGTGTGTGGTAAATCTCCAGGCGTCTTTGTCTTTATCCCCAAATTTATCCCTTACTTATTTCTCAAGAGGTTAAAGGACATGGGGCTAATTAAGGAACCAATCCAATGACAGACAGAATCATTCAAGGTAAGGCTGGTTTTCACTCTTTCAAGCTTTTGCATCTCTGCCTGGTACTTCTTAATCTAATTTTTTTTTTTTTTTAAATTACTGCTGGGGAGGGGGAGGAAAAGTGCTAATCTTGTCACGGTCAGGCAGGTTGAAATTGCCATGCAGTGCTGGGCAAAATGCTACATATTTGTAATTTAGCCAATAAGAAATTCCTTAAGCCTCCCTTGAATGGCAGGAATGTCTCCAGCTTGTCACTTTGAATTCATTCACTACACAGGTTCAGCATCTCGGAGAATAATGCTGCCAAACTAGCTGAAGAACTGAAATATTTGTGAGGATACATAATACCCAAAGATTACTTTAAGCAGATCTAAGTTTTCACATTTAAAATTTAACGCCTGTCAAAGGTGTCAGCAGAGGCTCCCCCAGAGCTCCCCCCAACTCCTCCACCTCCCAGCACTGCGTGTGGCTCCGGGCACTATTTCTGCCAAATTAAGCCATGGACTCAACAAACACCACTGCAACCAGCACTCACCTCCATACATCCTTGGCTCAAGCAGGAAAGAGCAATAAGGTGGCTTTTAAATTCATATTTACCGAAAAAGGACTTAGTACAAGCTGTTAAAACCTGTTAGCTTGGTGGGCTGTGGAGCCTCATCGATGCTTTTAATACCCAAAACTGTGGGTATCTACAAATCTTTAGGAAGATTAACTCATCTTCTGCTTGTCCAAAACAGCCACTGACATGTGGTGAACCACCATTTTCCCAAGGTCTGGTAACTCAGCCAGTAGATAATATGTCTAGACCTTAAAAAAAAAAAATAGTGCTTTGAAGCTGTAACAGACGAAACTCATCAACCTCTCCTTAATTTTGTGGATGTTTCCATGCCAGTGGGAAGACTGCAAATCCTTAAGACCACCAACTAGGGCATAAAGACCAAGAATTTCTAAAAAAGGGATCAGAGCTTGGACCTCCAGGTGCCTGTATCATTTTGTGTGAATACATCCCAACTTTCTCTGCGCCAAAAATGTTATTTCAAACTACCATGTAACTACTGTGAACTTGCAGGGCAAGAGCTCTAAGATAAGGAGCAGTTTCTCAGCTACCTTCCCACTCTGCTCACAGCATCCTTGGCCGAGGAAATGCCTTATCCACCCCCCCAGCAGCACAATTCAGCAGCAGCACAGTTTGTCCCACAACTTTGGGAGCTGCATTTTGAGTCACAGGAAGCACAGTTAAAGAAAGAAGATGGAAAGATCAAACACGTTCATCAGTACCCGTCATTTCTCTGAAGAGCAAAGCAACACACATTTGCATCCATAAGAAGAGGACGTTTGGGAAGAAGGGTGAAAGCAGTGTTTTGCACTAGCAGTCAAGCACTCATACTTGTACACAAAAGTATGCCACCCCCTTGAATTCCATGCATTTTTAATGTCTAATACCCTAGGTGTTAAGCAACAGTTTACATTTTACCTCTGTTACTGACCAGAGATCTCAAGCACCAGTGCTTGTTTTGGAATAGCTTTCAACCCACTGAGCAAGCAAAAGTTTCAAGGCCTTTTACTTATGTGAAGGCTTAAGAGACAAGGCAGGGTTTAGTGGCTCTGTAGTTAAATGTGAGTTTTTCTTTATGAAGAAGTTGCTGAAGGCTTAAGGTACATATACCAGAGTCACTGAGTGTAAGCAACCTTAGCTTAAATATTGTATCTGTAGCCCAACAAGACTCAGTCCGGCAAAACACTTGTTCTTGATGGCAAATACACACTATGCTTACCTAACATTCCTGCACACATCTATCTACCATTGTCAGGTGAGATTAAATTAACTTTTAATCAGATAAGCGTGTCCACAAACACACAGTTGCTGGAGCAGGCTCGACTACACCTTCATCTTGACATCCCATTGTTCCTGTTCCTCAGAACTGTGAGATAAGTCCCTTATACAATGAAGTTTTATGGTAATTATTACACCAAGAACACTATTGCCAACTGCTGAGCCTTGCCTGCAAGGCAGGGCTGTGTTACCACCACAGGTCACACTGGGAAAGGACTAGGAGGAGGTATTTTTTTGATATATGCCTGCAATCATTAACATCACTCAGAAGACATGCCTGGCATTTCAAAAATGAAGAAATACAGGGTATCTGATGCAAAGAGCTTACTGTGGTGGCACATTTAAAATCTGAATGAGTAAGGACACAAGGGTGAAGGAGAGAGGCCAGGCTGGTTGCCTGCACTCTTCCAAGCAGTACAGCACTGCTACTCCCTCAGAAAGAGCTGTTGTAAGGGGAAAGATAAGCACAAACTGCATAAGGATGGCACTGAGAAGGAGGAAAAGAGATCTGCTCTGGTTACCAGCAGTGATCAGCCCACAATACTGAGATGGGCAAATGCCCTTGGGATAATAAAACAAGAGAGGAACTAGTAAACAGTATCTGGCTCTAGGCTTTGAATAGAAGAGGTTCCACCCTGTTTAGGACAAGAAATAAAGGCCACAATGACAAAAGGCAGAAGAGCTACAATTCTAGGACCAAGAGAACAGACAGCATCTACCATGAAGACACCAACCCAGGCAATGTAGCAGGGGGAATCCAAAGCGGGGTCCTTAGTGGTAGATAACTTAAGTATCCAGCATATTATACCAATGTTGTATGCAAAATAAAACTATTAATTCCTTAATTACAAATATTAAAAATATTTTTGTAGCTTATATTTTCACACATGTTTATATATATATATGTGTATGCATAATATATACACGTATAATTGGGGGTGAACTGCCCTGTTAGCAAGAGCAGGAATATGTACGGGTACAGATTTTACATCCAGGGAGGAGAGATCTCAACAGGCAGATCATCTAAGCAGGACCCACCATGTCCAGATCCCCTGGAGCAAGGGAACAGCTTTCTTACTCCCCAGGAACAAGGAAAAAGGGGATGTTAGCATCCTGAAATGGACCTTTTACATCATCTGCTGGTCAGGAAATCTACTTTTACCTTATCACCTGCAAAGTATTTCTGCACTGTTCAAAAGACATCTGCACCACTGCAGGTTCTCACTCCAGCCCTTGAGGCTGCACTTTGCAGCAGCAGCAGTTTCAGGCAAGCATCTCCCATCTGTGCCAAACAAATGACATTCTTAAAACCCCAATGGCAGACAAAGAGGGAGGAAAAGACACGAGAACTCCAGCAGATTTCTTATTGTGCTATTCATGTGGTGTGACAGTGCTCAGGAAGAAGGGGATATACAGCAACTACACTCTCAGGAACATTTGCATCCAGCAGCAAGGACAGGGACCCACCACACATCCACAGTTTAGGTTCCACCAGCCAGTGACCTGGTGCATCACATTAAAAACTCAACAGAAAGTGTCACATCCACGCACCAACTGAGAGGCGTCACCAAATAACATGGAAGGACAGAGGGAAGAAATGTTCACCCTCAATTCTCCACCTTCCATCTGCCTAATGAGACATGCTGGATGTCAGCTGCCCACCAGGGAGGTTTTCAATCCTACAAGAACAGGGAAGATTTTCAGTGGAACTGATTTGCAATTCTGTGGGCTGATGCTGGCCCTGAGCCTCCTTTGCTGCCTCCTGAGGATGCTCCTGTGCTTCTTCTCCCAAGGAGGACATAAGCCTGCTCACTCCAGTCACAGTTCCTGCAATGCCACATTGTGTTTTGGGCAGGCAGGTCCAGAGTACTCAGGGGATTGTGTCATGATTGATCAGAACAGTAAACTTGATTCAGAAATCAGATAAAGCAATATAAACCACACAGCATATTCAATTTCTATAATGTCTGTGAGTAGACAGATGAGTCCCTATTCCTCTGAATTTCTGCATTAAGTTCACTTCCTGGATCACTGCAAATTCTGTAATTACAAGAACTTTAAGACAAGTGGCCTTATTTAAAAAAATAAGACACTGCAACTTCAAAGACAAGCCTTAATCAACGTCTTGGGTCTGACCACTTCTATCAGCAGAACTTCTCAAAGACTAACCCAAAAAACAAGTAAATGATTTTTCAGTCTTGCTTGTGGAAATAAAGCCTGATGGCTGGTAATTTCAGCCTTTAAAATAATTCCTTCTGTTTTTTTCCCCTGAATCTTTTAGATATTTTAGATGAAGGAAAACCCTTTTTCTTTTGTGGTTCTTAAAAGCATGTAAAGAGTGATGAGCCTCAAACCCAAACTGCTACAGTGCAGCTTTGGTGAAGATGCCAGAGGAACATTACATAAAACTCCAAAGATACAATTCAGCTTTTTTTCCTGCTGAACAATAAAATCCTACAATCAGCTGCCTGGATTGACACAGAAGACTGAAAACCATCCTACAGATGAGGCCAGGGTATGACTGCCTATCAGAAATGCAGAGTTGTCCCTGCTGTTGCCAGGAACTCAGGAGATGGGAGTCCACTCCCAGGAATCCTGAAAGTTGCTTGGTATAAAAGGAGGCAAGAAGGAGCAGGGGAAGCATGAAAGGCACGAAAAGCAGAAACCAGTAACTATCACATCAACTGGAGATGCTCCCTAAACAACTGTCAACAGGTAGGACTACAGGAGAAACACTGATTCAGTGATATCAATTGGAAAATCAGAATATATGAAGCCCAAGACAACTCTGGGGAAGCTGAATGACAGATCAGCCTCGCTACAGAACAAGAGCAGATAATATTGCCTTCAGAAATGCAGGAACTAGCTCCCAGAGATCAGCTCTGGAATACTGGAATTGAGACCTGCAGCAAAGCTTCTGCTCCAACAGGTAAGAACTCCAACAAGACAAGAGAATAATTTCAACCACCATCAATAAAAAGAACAGCTTCTTGATACCCATTAAATATACAAAACTAAAATACACCAGGCTGGAAGAAGAAGTATGAAGACATCTTAAGATGAACTCTTAGCAAAGATGTTAGTCCTTTTAAATAAAAACAAACTTACTTTATACTTCAGGAACAGATCCAACATTGATAAGACTTGGAACCACTCAAATGACCAACATTTCAATTATATATTCTTATTTCCAAGGCAGAGCAAGAAGCTGAATTGCAGCAGAAGGAAAGGAGAGAATCCCTGGTGACATCTGTGTGTCAGTTTGGTCCTTAACTACCAACAGGAGATGGATGAGAAGGTTCTACTCCCAGTCCATCTCTTAATTAGCCTGCACGAAGCAATGCAAAATTTGAATTCCAACGGGTCATTTCCTACCTTGCCAAGGTACATTACTTGGTGGAGAAGTGATGCAATAAGCAGTCATTACTCAAGAAAATGAAATCCCATTTATTCACATGGCCTAGAGCGTACTAAATTATGCAATTTGGAGATTCCTATGCAATGTGACATAGATTTATACGTATTTCTCTTTCTGTATTGTTTCTAAATGAACATCTTGAAAACAAATACAAAAATCCAAGCTCATTAACACATTTGGCTTCTTTTTAAACTAGTCATTCTGAATTACCATCCTCAGATATGCAAGTATTATTCTCCTTCTCACACTCTGAGATATGGGTGAAAGGGCAAGTCACACAATGCAATTAAAAACACAGAACTGCAACAAATTCAACAGGCTTAGAGTGGGGTTTCTTGATGCAAAGTTTCAAAACAAACAAAATACAAACAACAACAAAACCAGATAACACATTTGGTCTTTTTTGTCTAGAAATATTGTAAAAGATCACTTTTAAACAAAGTTGCTTTGCAGATTAACATTTCTGAAAGTGTAAAAATCCCCTTTTTGCCTATCTCATTCTTTAAGGTCACTAAATCCAAACCATCTGGATAATAAAGTTACCAACTTAGTTCCCTATTTATCTAATTAAAACTTCTGTACAGCTCATATGGAAAATTTGTCTACAGCTAAAAAACAACTGAAGTGCAAAAAGCAGCTGCAGGGAAATGATGTCACTGCAGGCAGAGCTGCCTGTCAGCACACTGGCACCAGGAAGATCCTGAGTTATTGTTAATTTCAGCTTTTGAGCCAAGTATCCTATTTGGAAAAATAAACAAACAAAAAAACCCTCACAAAACAATCCTCCGTCCCAAAAAACCCCACTAAAAACAAAACCAAAAAAAAACCCTCCAAACAAAACAACAAACCCCCCCCCACCAAAACCACAAACAAAATTATATGGACCTTTTAGCCAAATCTACTCTCTGGAGATTAAATGGTAAATTTTCAGGAAGATCATCACTTCAAGACTGGTATTTTGTACCAGGTTTTTTTGTGTATAACTGGTCCACTTTTACCAGTGAGGATAAAAGATGAATCTTAAGATGAATGTTAAGATGCTTTCCCCCACTAAAAACACAAGCAGCAAAACTATGCAAAGCAGACTCTCTTCTCCCACACACCAAGACCAAGAGGACTTGTTTTTGATAATTTTGATTGTTACATATGTAAATGCAGGTGATGAGAAGACAGACATCGCTTTGGTCCAGCAGGTAGCTCATATTTCCACAATCATCACCTTCAACACACAATTCTGCTGCCAATAGGTAGTTGTTGCCAGTAACTATTTAATTTTACAAGCCAGTTAAGGATACGTCCTCTTAATTTTTTGCTCTACAAGGTGATGCACTCTGTTATTTGGGCCAAAGATGAGTGCAGGAGAGGTGTCACCTGCAGTGCCTTCAGTCCCTCAGAAATCAAGGGCTGCTTCTCCTCCTCTCTTACAGAAGGAGGCATTTGCAAAATGAACAACAAAGACAACTGCTTCTTCAAGATGTTACACTCCTTCTTTACCAGCAAATATCACCAGAAAACCACTTCCCTACAAATTTTCAAAAAGAGAGGTTTCAAAAATACCCTAAAATTCACATCATAACATATTAGGATAAAGGATGTAAAAAACATAACATATGCTTATTTAACTAGGTGCATTATAAGCAAAATACTCTTTCATAGCACATACACATCTGCTGGATCTGAATTCTAACAATGTCATAACCTGGGGACAAGTTTAACAAATTGTTATACACAAACACTGGGAGCAATGCACTAACCTTAGACAAAACAGCTCTTCCCAGACAATTTTGGACTCTCTGCACATATTTCTACACATGCTTAAAAGCATACCATATTTAATTTTTAATGGAAGTGTGTGTGAATACACAGCTAGAATTCTAAATTCAACTGCTGCCTTTTTGCTCCTAGATCACAGCCCATACTGAGTCTGACCTTAGTGTCCCAAATAAGTGTTAGTTTTGGCCCTGACAACAGAATGCCATAATGTAGATTCAATAAACAAAATGACCCTATATTTTCCCCTAAACCTGTAACACAGACTGCCTCAAAATCCTGAGCCTGCAAGTCTGTTTTAAAACTAAATCTTTGACTAGCTATCGTTGATAGGTAACAGCAATGAGCAAACTGAGTGGTTTGTAACCAAGCTTGATTAACTTACGTGGTGAGAACACACTCCGTGACTGAAAGTGGTAACTAAAGATCAAACTGTAATTAAAAGATTCAGCAATAACAGAGTAAACTCTTTCAAAACTAGTGAAATTTGTATTTTCATGAAATACGCCAGGAAACTTCTCCAAAACGTTTTTCGTTGTTTTACTTGCACTTTCCATGTCACTTCAGCCCACTTGAACTTAAGCAGTGCGTGAAATTATCTCTTTTCTTGTAGCTGTTCACGTTTTTCCCCAAGTAATTAGCAAGCTACAACCCCTTTGACAGAGGGACACTAACAAGCTCCTACCGTTTCCAGTAGGACAAGGAATCCAAAGCTACTAATAGCAAACAAGTCATTTAAACAAAAAAGGATTACAAAGACTTGTTGCAAGAGGCTGGAAACTCACCCATATTTCAGATTAAGGCTTTCTGAGGAGCTCTTTTGTAAAGAGTTTTGACTCCATCTTACAAAACTACTTCATTGTTTTCATTTCAAAACCAAAACATTAATTTGAATATCTACTAATAACTTCTTTTTGAAAATAATTACGTACTAGAAAGGCCGAGAAGTGTTTTCCAAAGGGAAAATGACGGAAACATTGGTTTTGTAACAAAACCTCCCTCCGGATATCTCAAAGTTCAAAGAAAACAGAAAGTTACACAAACTTTTCCAAAAAGGCTTTCCATTCTTCGCTACCAGAACACCAGAACAACCTGCACACCAAGCCCGGAGTGCAGCTTGATTTGCAAAATTTCCTTGCCAAAAATCCCTGGGACCATGCAAAGAAAGCGCGTTCGGGTGAGCGGAAAGGCAGAGCGTACCTTGAGGACCTCCATGGGCACCTGTGTGGCGGGGGGCAGGCTGGTGGGCACGCTCACGTTGATGGCAGGGGTCTGGCTCACGGGCACCCGCTGCTGCATGAACTGGGCTGCTTGCTGCTTCTGCTGCTGCTCCCGACGCTCCTGCTCCTGCATCTGCTCACGCATGAGCTGCTGTCGTAGCAGGATTCGTGAGGTCATGCTGGAGGAGCTTAAGGGAGGCTTGGAAGCGCCAGGATGCTCGGAATTGCTGTGGGAAGAACCAGAGAAAGACAGCTCAGCTTCCACCAGCGGGATGGAGGCTCCAGCGGTCAGAGCCTGCGGAGTCCGGCCGGAGCGTGGGTGAGGATACGCCGCGAGGGGAACTGGAAGCCGACCTACTTCAGGTACTTAGCGGCCACATTAGGCTGCCTTAACTTGACTGCAGCCAACCTTTTCCAAACGCCAACATCCAGCTGTAAAGAGCTATTTGCTCTTTCAAATTTTACACGCACCACCCACGAGAGAAACAAGTGCTTTTATAGATAGGGACAGGCACTCATATTCCTTTTCGTAAAAAAAGTAATAAGGCGCTGTAGCAAGTGTAATGATAGTGCACACCATACTCCGGATCATACTCCAGTCTACAGATCTAGCTCAAAAATAAACAAAGTAAATCTACGTCTCCCATGAAAATACAACATAAAGTTCACTTATTTTCTGCAAAATACCACCCTGGGGTTGGATTTGCTGGAAGTGACACTCTTCAAAGCTAGAAACCAGCTCTCCACAAAAAAACCGCAACTCCCATCCCAGGCCTACCAGCATCTTCCAAGCACAGTGAGATACAAGAACAGGCAAAATAAACAGTAACAGCTTTATTCCAGTCATACTTTATGAAGAGCAACAGGCTGGCACACAGCACTGCTCTACCACCCAACAGCTACTTCTAAGCCATGGGCAAGCAGAGCATGGAACAGACCATTGGACTTTGCCATGGACTGCAGGGACACCTTTTGAAGCAACTCCTTTTCTTAGCCCGCAGAATTAAAATTCATTTCTGTAGCATCAGGCAGAATAATTAGAGTATGTAAATACCAAGTTGCACACCCTTCAAGGGAAGGATGTTGGAAGTGGGTAAGAATACATGACTCCATATAAGAAAGAGCTACAGTGTGCATAATTCAGGATCTTTGGCTCCACACTCTGACTGCTGCAGTCAGCCCATGGAAGGACAGAGCTCATTACTGTCATGATGCATGGCCATGCCAGCAGTAACCCTCCCAACCCTAGGAGGAGGCTACTCTTGAAAACCCCACCTCTGGCTCCAGTGCTCAGGTGGTACCTGCAGGATGCTGGCAGGACACATGGGTCTGGGAACAAGCATCCCTTCCAGGTCTTGCTTGGAGGTTGAAGGCACCGAGTGGTGCCTGGGCAACTGGAGCCAGTGTTGCTGGAAGTTTTCCAGCTTTGTTTAGGACTGATGTTGAACACAGGTCAGGGTGAAAACAAAAAAAAAGAAAAGGAGAAACCACACTTAGTGCCCCAAGAGATCAAACTCTGCTCCTCTTCCAGAGCACACATTTTGGGGGCAGGGAGGCAGGGGACCATCTTGCTATTTAAGACCTGTCAGATTGAAACATTCACAGAGACACTGATCCTTTTGATAAAACAAGAGAAAACCTTTGTGGTGAAACTAATGCAGCTGCGGAATAATCGTACTAATTAGCTGCTCAAGACAAGTCATTGACTGTGATACTTGTAAAAAACACTCCCTTTTCAATTAAGGGCCAAGCATTCTCACATCTAAACCCAGCAGTTTGTTTTCTGGCTGCACATCTGAACCACTTCTGCATTTCCAAACTGAGGAGACGCTTTATTTCCATGACTAGGATAGTTATAGATCAGCGGCCTCCCAATTTTGATTACGCATTCCTACCAGGAATGTTTGAACATGCACCCCCAATATATGCATGCTTATTTATGAATTATATACATGTATTACTGAAGTCTAACATTTTCTTCCTTCCCATCAATAACGCTGCACATCCCACTATAGAGACCACTGTAATACATGAATGTAAAAAGGCAATCAAATGCTGCTTTCAAGGAAGGATTCATTCTCCTCATGCTGAAGAAAAGCAAATTATGTATCACACAAAGCAACATTCTCATTTGTGTGCTACTGGCACTTTTTACAGATACTTAATGCTGCAAAATTGGTAACACAGCAGTTCCTCCCACCTTCTTTCATTTTGAACTGTTTCTCCGCCTACCAAAGCCAAGTGTGCTGGAAACCATCTCAGAAGAACCTTCCCATACACTAAAATTTGGGGGAATGAGAGGGAGAAGGAAGGAGAAACAATTTCCACAGCATCTCAAACTGCCCCTGCCAGGAACCTCATCTCACTCACACGATTATTCTACCTGCTCACAACAACTATCCTTCCAGCTTCCTGCTGGTGATTCAGGGTTCCACCACTGTAAACAAAAGCTTCGAGTATCATGTCTTTGAAAGAGACAACAGTCCCAGAAAAACGCTCTTCTGCCAATTTTCTCCCCAAAGGGTGGAGGCACTTCCAGGTTTTATTTCATTGGCAATTCTGCTCAATACTCTCCATGGTATAGAGGCACACAAGCCCTGAACACGGGTAGGGCTGGCAGGCACATGCTGCCAGATTGTGCCAAGGAGTCATGGAATTGTTTAGGTTGGAAAAGATCTCCAAGATCATCAGGTCCAACCGTTAACCTAGCACTGCCAAGTCCACCACTAAACTCTGTCCCCAGGAGCCACATCCACATGTCTTTTAAGCACCTGGGATGGTGACTCAACCACTTCCCTGGACAGCCTGTTCCAGTACCTGGCAATCCCTTCAGTGAAGAAATTCTTCCTAATATTCAACCCAAACCTGCCCCGGCACAACTTGAGGCCATCTACTCTTACCCTATCCCTTGTTACCTGGGAAAAAGAGATGGGCACCAACGATCACACCATCAGTGCAGGTGAGTTCAAATAATTCTTTTTCCTGGGATAAATGCTGCTGCACAACACCTGCCTGCCTGACCAGAAGCTCCTGTCACAAGCACTGTGAGGGAATACGGACAAATAAGATTTCCCATTATTTATTCCCCAGGGGGCTGTAAAGCTCCTCCTATGGACAGGGCCGTCTCACCACACCAGCACATCTTTCACTCACCGTGAGTGGCACTGACCAAACGTGGGAAATTGTTCAAAACTTTCTATCTCATCCTCCAAGTCCACGCACTACACAGGTTGTCGTCCTGCTTGGCTTCCCTTTTCCACCATGTCTGCTCCTCTTCTCAAGCACAGAACACTCCAAAGCAGAATAGAAGATGGTTTGGGTTTGTACTCTCCACAGAGCAAACAGAAGGTTTGCCAGAAACTCACTTTTCCCATCAAAGAAGGGATTAAAAACTTGTTATTTCAAAGGCTTCATCCAGAGAATTTTGAAAATGCATCTTTTTAAAGCTTCTTGACCTCTGTGTGCTGCTGCACAGGCAGATCTCCTCCTGTGATCAAGCTCAGTGCCATGTCCCACAGTACAACCCAGAACTGGACATGTGGATTCAAAACTCCCAGCCATGAACTGATTCACCCCCAGATCATGTCGAGGTGGTAACAGAGCCCACACACACAGCTGATACACAGTGTGATTTAGATACTTCCTGCAAACAGTTTATGGAAACCATCTAATTGCAATAAATGAAACCGACTCATCCCTTTAATTGGCACATGATTAAACCAGTTATCCATTAGCAGTTTAATAAGCACGGTGTAATACAGACTGGGAGTTATTAGTTATGTGTCATGTGCCGATCCAATTAATCATGAAGTGATAACATTTTATTAAATATGTTTAAATTACATATCTTTGCACAGATGCCTGGGAAATGTTAGTTACTGCACATATGAGTTATAACGCAGGTGGCTGTTGCATAAAAAAAGGCAACAGAGCAGATTAAAATCAAGTTTGATTTTTGTTGCCATTGACTCCAGAGATTACAGAGACTGTACCTCTCAGATCCTAATCTACCTTCCCAGATGTGTACTGATTATTTTATCTGTCTCCTTGGGCAAAAAGACAAAATCATCTTTTGTTAGCCAGTTTTGTTTTCAGATTCTTATAAATTGATCAAACAGGTGCTTTTGTTCACATGCATTATTTACATGAGTTGTATGATTTACAAGTATTATTTTGCAACTTATATATATATTTGTTAAGAAACTTCTCTGGTGATTTTGAATTGGAAAAAATATTTAGTTCAACTTTGCTTTTTAATTAGTTTTAAAATTATTTAAGAAAAAAAGAAAAGCCTTCAAGGTAAGATTTCTTAGCCAAATTATAATATTGAAAAGCACAGATCAATGCCTCAAAATCCAAGCTTCCTCCTTTGCTCTAAACAGAGAAATGGCACACAAGAAGGAAGCTGCTGCTTCCATTCATGCCAACTGTTTGTTAATGGGTTAGTCCACAGAGAAATCAGCCAAGAAAAGCAGATTTAGCACCTCAAGAAATCCACTGAGCTGCACCAGACCTCAAAGGTAAGAAGTAACACTGAATTCAAGGTCTTGTGTTTATTTCTTGCTCTCATCCCATTCATAATTATTTATAGAGAAAAGAAAGACATGCACATTTAAGTAACCAACACTAGCATAAAACGATCTTGATTTTTAAGCAAGCAGATGAGAGGTTGCCAATGCTACAACTCAAATACCTGGCTGAACCTTCAGAAGGCAAGTAGTAAAAAAGCAAGAAACTTTTTGTTCCCTCTACTACACATGTGGCAGAAGCAGTAACACTTGTAGCAGCACATAACCTGCCAGCCAGCACCACTGTTTGCCACAGAAAGGGGTAACAGAAAAGGGAAGAACACCAAAAAATAAATAAATGCAAGGAGGACCACACAGGTTACACACACCACCACCCCACTGAAAAAAAAATAAAAAAAGGCTCACAAAAAATACAAAAATTCCACAAAAAACAAAAACATTCTACACAATCCCTTCTCCCCCATCTTCATTCAAGCCAAGGCAAGGGATTCCAACTACTACAGCATTTCCCCTGGAGCACTTTGTACTTCATTCCTAACATTTAATAATTGATTGTGGGTTACAGCGACGCTCCACTCACTGCACCAACTGCCTGGCACTGCTTGATGTATCAATGCAAAAACAAAGAAAAAATCAAGCTCACGATCTGGCACCTTCGTGTGCCCTGACTTGCCAAGGACAGAGCAGTTACAAAAACGGTGTGGAGACCTTTATCAGCCTTTATAATAAAGGCAGGACTACGTTTCAGGCTTCTACATGAAAGGTTTCCGCGCTTGAAGGTGACATGTTTAAAGAGACAGGCTGCCTGCTGCTGCATGAGCTCCTTCAGCAAGGTAAATATTCTTCTGTGCTTTTGCATCCTGACCTGCACCAGCTCCGAGCTGCTCTCCTGCAGCACCACTGCTCACCCCACACCATGGGCTGCACCCACAGAACAGCTCACAGCCCAGAAACCATCCATCCATTCACCCATCTCCCTAAATGCATCGCGTGCACCTGGTTGGGGGGAAGGAATGAAAACCCCTGCAACATCCACCACACACACCTACCACCAAGGGTGGAATTTCAAATCCAAGTAATGCAGTGGGCACACTCACCTTGGGGGGGAAAAAAACCAAAAAAAACAAACCAAAAATCCCCTAAAGCACACACAAAAAAGCCCTCCAACAAAACCCAACCCCACAAACAGAAATATTTAATCCTCAGCTACAAAGTTTTTTAAGTTGTTGTACACTGTTTAGTAGTTTTCCATTTTTTCCCCCGTCTTTAAAACACACCTTCACAAGCTGGTGAACATAATGCTTTCTGAACTTAATGAAAACCTCTCTCATGACCCAGGAGCACTCAGTAAATAATTATTAAGCTCTGGAGGTGGCTTTTGCATGAGTGTTGACTTAATAAAATGCCCTAAGTTGATCTGCTTGAATGCCCATTTACTTGGGGACACAGCTTGCAGTATAGCCTGGAAAGCTTGATCACAACTAGATTAAGGAACAAGGTAAAATTAAGGGGTTCAATGCAGAATCTGCAAAGGTCACATTTTACAAACCTTTACTACCATTTCTGTTAGAAGGGAGCTAAATAATTGCAAACCTACAGTATCCTGAAACACTTCCATTTACTAATGGTTGCAATGCACCAAATCTTTTTACACCTAAACCAAACACCCATCAGCCCAAATGTCTGTGTATGTCATGAAGTTTCAGAAGGAGAGATATTTACATGTATATTGAATTACTTCTGTTTCAAACACAGTAATTTGCCAGCCTTCCCCTACCCTGAAAGTCACCGTGATGTCTCAGCCCCAGGTGCTGTGGCTCTGCAGGAGACTGACCAGCTCCCAGGCATGGTTTGTTTAACTCCCAGGGCGCAACAAACCAAATCAATCACGCAATAATCAATCTATCAGCTCACGGTGCCGCCACCCGGCAAAGCGTCACTCACAGACAGAAGCTTTCAAAGGAGCAGGGCATGAACATCTGAACTCCAACAGCTTCCATCTTTTCCCCCCAGTTTTGTGTCCAAGGGGCTTTGCTGAGCACCCCGGGGTGAAAGTCAAGCGGCGTCCCGGCTGTGTCTCCAGGGGAGGCTCCCGATAAGGACCTGGCAACTCCAATCCCCAGGGAGCAGCACCAGGGGCAGCAGTGCCCGGCTCTGCAGACCTGTGCAATCCAGCACCTACCGAGCACGAAACAAGGGGCAGGCTGAGGCAGCCACACACAAGGCATTCGTGCGTCATGAAAGGGCTCCAAACCACCCCAGAAGGCTGGAGTCAATATCTCTGTCTCACCTGCATGGGGGGACTGCACAGAGTCCTGATGGGGACGGTCCGGAGCAAGGCGCGGGTCCCCAGCCAGCAGGGATAAATGTCCAGCACTACCATGGGGCTGAGTGTGGTACCCAGAGCTGTGCCCAGGCTGCTGTGCCACCCTCACCTCCCCAGAGCACCGGCTGAATGGAAATGGAAGACAAGGGCTGGCATTGAAAGCACTTCTCCCATTCATTAATTAAAAGGGGTGTGATCAGGCCATTAACACCATCAGAGGAGTGGATAAGCTGCTGTTTTCTCACGATCTTTATCACCAGAGAGACGAAGGGAAAGGGTGGGTGCAACACAAATTTGTTTTCTGGGATACAATTCCTTCACATTCAAGGCTCAACTAGGTGAACCTCTACCCAGGAACCACTGGACATGCATCTCACAAGAGCCAGAGGTGCATCCGTAAGGGTATAGAGAGTCATTGTGACAGTGTACACACTGTTTCCCCAGTTTCACCTCTGCTCAAACAGGCTGAAACCCTCAAGCAGAAAAAAAACAGGCAGGAGAAGACATCCACGCACACAAATACCTCAAACTCCCAAAAATATTCCATGAAGGGTTAAAGGAATTTAAAATCTCATTGTGTTACTAAATATTGGGTTTATACTCTTTTTCTAACTTCCAAAAGCATCACAAACTCAGAGAAAAAAAAAAGAAAAAAGGCATGAGGCAGATTTATCTTTCACTTTAAAGTCTGACCTTGTCAAAGACTTTTTGAACCATTTTTCAGACACCACATCTATGGGCACTTCCCCTTCTAAAAGGCTCCACACAAATTTGCAAAACAAAAAGCCAGATAGCTAAAACAACCAAGAGGTGATAAAAGAAAAATCGAGGAGATAACTCTCCACTAACAACCCCTCTAGGTTTTGATTTTGTAATACAGAATTTACCTTCTTTTACCTGGGTAAATAGAGACGATAACCCTGTCGCTGAGAGGGAAGATGACGTATGATCACTGCACTTTTTGATACTTTGCAACTACCTAGTGCCCAGGTGTGACTCCACAACACCTTTCCATCATACCTTGGTTTAGAAATTATCTATCACCTCCACAGTCAGATAGCAAGTTTATTCACAGAAGTAGACACAGAAAACAAGACTCGACCACGTTGTGTTCACAGACTGTACCCATAATTCACATGCTCAGATTCCCTCCCAGCTAAAAAGCCACCATGCTCCCCAAGGCTTGCCATGACCCAGCAATTCCCAGCCTAAACCTTCCACTCCACCAAGCTTTTCTGCTTATTGAGTCCCTGTCACAGCACTGTTCAAACGAGGATGAGGCAGCTCGAAGCCTCATCTTGTGTAGATGACATCCTCGCTCTGGTATGCTGAGCAATCAGGATCTTAAGGAGCAAAAGGGAAAGTGCTTATGGAGGATTTGCTTTAAATGATTAAGAACCCCAAACAGTCATGATGAAAACCACAGAGCCAATTCAGTGCTTGGTCAATGTTATCAGCATGTAGGACCTGCTTCTTACAGCAAAAACTACATGCAAGGAAACAAATAACCCCTAAGTCTTTACTTCAATAGCTCTAACATTAAAATAATCTTGGACAGGTATCTCACTTCCATCTCCAGCCACAGGACCAGCTGTTCATTACTGGACCTGATCAGATCAGCAAGTGTCTTTAGCAACTTTTCTTTCTAACAAAGCAACTCTCCAGACTGCAGAAACCCATTCCTCAATGTCCAAGTGCTTGAAACAAACTTCAATTTTAGAGTCCTTAACCATTGCTTATAGCTCTTCTACACTTTTTCTATTTGTGGGAGAGTTTTTGGGACAAAGAGGATTGTGTGACTGTGAAAGCTGAATGACTCAGGGGGAGGGAAAAGCCTTTATTCTGCAACAAGTTTCTTTACCAACCATTTAGATAGTTACACTGCAATTACAATTTGCAATAGCAGGACAGATGTGCCAGACTGGCTGCCTTGGGTTTTCACAGCACAGACAAAGGTGGGATAAGCTGCAGCTGTCCATGTTAGAAAGCATTAGTGGTATTTAGAAACTTGCTAATTCAGGCCAAGGAAAATGGAGGAACTGCACAACTGCAAACAACTATAGACCAGACAGCCTTCAGTTCCCTTGCTTAGGCCATTCAATGTCACTCACAACATCCCTGACATAGGATAATCCCAAACCAAGGCTTCTAGAGAAAGCAAACCCCTGCAGGTATCACTGCTATACCACCATGGGATCCAGCAGCATCCTCAGTACAGACACATCCAGCAATGAGGTCCTTCTGTCTCCAAGCACCTCTCCCAAATCTCAAGTTCAGGGATTTCCCAGGTTGTGTATGACTTCTATGTGCTTACAACCTTTGGGTATACGCTGTGGATCAGGATGGCTGGGGTAAGTCAGTGCAAGTGTTGGTTAAAGTGACCTCTTCACCCCCCATCCAACAGCTGTAAATGCTATTTTAAATTAGTCATGAACTGCACTCTTTCACAGAAATACTTAGCACTGATTTAATGACTTCAGCACTGGGGAACTGCACCTACAGGGTCTGTTCTGATAATTCCCTCTCCACCCCCATCAAATAATTCTGCATCTTGTTTCTAACCAGAAACTGTTCATGAACACCAGTGAGAGGGAATGAGAAGAATAATTACTTAAACTTGGGATAACATGTAAATAAAAGAAATACCAAATTAAAGACATGATACAGAATGATGTCTCAGTCAAAATAAAAATATGAAGGTAACATTTATACTTCTTGATTTCAGTGTCAACATGTATAAAAAAAGATCCTTCTTAATCTATTTAAAGATCTTTTAACACCTCAAACACAGCCCTGCTAATACACAACCTTAATTTAATTTTGCAATGACCCTTTTGCTTTGCATCTCTTATGTTGCATCTAACGGGTATAGGCACCTATAAAGAGAAGACACTAAGAAAAACTCTCAGAAATAGCTTTATGCAGCCAAATAAAATCTCAAAAATTAACACAGCTGCTGCATTTCTAGAAAAGGGATTTTTTTTCAAGTAAAACTGTTCAGCATGGTGTGTGTTTTGCACAGTTCAGTGACAACTAAGTGAGCCATGCTGTCCATGTCACTTGCTGCAGGAACACCACTTCTTATTTTTCAAAATACCCTTGGTTTACTTTCGAAAAAAAAGCAGCCAACTCAAAACTATTTACAAGCCTTTTTGTTAGACCCTCTTAATCTGTTCTGCTCTGCCAGAGGCACAGCACTTGAATGGCTATTTCTGTTCAAAGCTATATTTGTTGTGGAACTACTGCAAACTCCTGAATCATGTAAACAGAGGCAAGAGCCAAAAAATGTTTCACTGGACTTGAAGTTCACATCTGCCTTAGTTACTAGGGCAAAAAAATAAAGGCAGGCGCTTAGCTTACAACCAATAAATCCTGCAAAGACCACGGCTAATCATGAATTCCTGCAACAGGGTTTTGTTTAATCTGGTTTATTTAGCATTCATGACCTTGGCAAAGTACCTGCAGCAGCACCCACCATTGCTGTGCAGCAGCAATTCACACCTTGTGTTATTTTAGGCCACAGCAGAGGACTGTACAGTGCTACATTAGTCAACCAGGTTTATAAACACGCAGCAAAGTCACCTGGAAAAATGATGTTACAGTTGCAGACTTGCTGGAGCCCAGCAGCCAAGCGTACTGCTGTCCCTAAAAAGCCATATGGGAACAGCTCAGTGTGGACTCGGCAGCAGCAGCACGTTTCTGCAAAACAAAAGCTTGGCAAACATGCTGCTGGGAGCAGAGTGACCCTGCCATTGCTTTAGGCTCTTGGTTCAGAGAAAGCAGTGCTAGAAACCATGCCCTCACCTCAAACCTATCCGTTTGGATGAAAACTTCACCTTCTCCTCACTCACCTTCTTCTGTTCCTCATGATCCTCCTCCAGAAGGAACAATCCCAACATTCTCAACATGCTGGAAGGAGGAAGAAGCCCCAGTATTCCCAACATGGTGGAAACTATGAAAAGCCCTAAAACAGCAATAAAAGCCCCCACAGGTGTTTGATCCCACCTTCCCACATGTTTCAACAAGCTTCAAGCAAGGACAAATTCTGCCCAGTTTCTCTGGCACTAAACTGTAGAAGAGGTACTACAGGTAAAAGGACAAGCAGTTTATTTTTAGATAAGAATGGGACAACATAGTGAACAATACACTGAAATATTTACACATAATACACTGAAAATATTTTTCCCATTCATCTAGACAGGTTGTTGCAAAGCCACACTCAGGAATTTCAATTACCTTTTCAAGTGTTTTGGCGGGGGTGGGGGGGTAGGAAATAATCTGTTTTTTTGCAACCTCAAGGTAATTTGTTATTCCTGTCTTGTTTTTAAAAGCAGATAATAAAATGTCTCACACATTCATACCTGCATTATCTATCTTACTGTAGTTTAAGATTGTACAAATCAGTCAGAGTCAAAAGTTATTCTGCCTTAAAAGTACTAACCTTATACATCATTATACTTCTATGTCTCTTCTCTTCCCAGAGCTGCAACTTGGCTATTGAATTCCTAACCTTAATGGAAGAGCATATATTTAATTTTCCCTTAAATTGACATTACACACTACTTAGAATTGCATTAAAGCCAATATTATCCTGTACACACTCCAGAGCAGCAAAAATGAACATCAGCTGTCAGAATGCCAGAATTATTCAATTAACACTTACACAGCCAAAGCATTTGCAATCCTATTCACAAATTACAAAAAAAAAACAAAAAAAAAAAACAGAAACTCCAGAAACAATCCCCATGCCTAGGCTAGGGAAAACCAGCCTCTGTAGGCTTTCTCATTTGGCAAACACTCAGACATCTCCCTTTCCACACTAGATGGAGCTTTGTCCCCTGCTTCCCCAGCCATCTGGCACAGCCCTGAGCTGGGATAAAAAGGGTAAAGAGGCAAAGGGTGAAACACCAACGTCACCCCAAATAAACAGCCTGCATACAGCAGCTTTGGGAACAGCACGATGATACCAGCCAGTACTGGGCTCTCACCGTGCTCTTCCTGCTCCCCTCCCACCCCAGTCACCTCTACTTTGAGCGCTGTTTAGTCCTTTTCAAATCAGAGATTTCAACAGCTCCAAATCCCAAACTATGCTGAACTCCTACCAGCCATGGCCACAGGGCACTGCCTTGAGCTCACACCACATCCAAATTATACTCCTTTTCTTTCTCTTATACAGGGACAGCACTTAACTTTATTACCAGATTACACACCTGAATTGCTCACTGGCTTTCCTGGATCCCTCTTCATATTCCCAGGTATTTTCTTTCAAAATAAGCACTTCAGTGTCCTGTCTAGAAACCTGAAACAATTGTACTGAATGCCTCTGCTCAGGCTCCAGCCTTGGATCCACTGACACTTCAGGGAAACAACTCATGGATAAAATTTCCTTTGACTTGTGTCTGCTGGATTTGGTCTGTATTGTTTCAGATCACAGGTCAGGAGAAACAGCTCATCCTTCTGGTGAGCTGCCACAACTCCATTAGGATCTTTCAAAGCACAACAGGATATGGTCCATCATCAGTATTTCTATGATGAATTTAAACTCAATGGGATAGAGAAGAGCCCAGGGAATGAGTCACTCCCAATGTCACAAGTGGCCAGCACTGCAGAGCACAAAAAACAGCAGCCTCAGGCTGTATCAGACAAGGCAATGCCACAGAGGATGGAGAAGCATCAGTGTCCATCGTGCAAAATGTCTGTGTACCTCATGGGCAAGGGCTCCTACTTGGGCAACTCACTCAAGAACAAGGAGCTAAAATTGAGGGGACAAGGGAAATGAGCCCACTTTATAGTGGGAAGCTAAAGAAGAGTTTGGAGGTTGACAGGGATGAGTGCTGCTGTCTATAAATACAGCTGAGGAACAAACACCCAGCAGAGAACAACCCTGGCACGTCACCAAGCGATATAAACCAGCAATGAACAAGATTAAATTGGTATCAGCAGTCTCATTCTGAGAAGTCCAGACCTGAAACCATTTCCAGCTGGAGGACTGGTGAAGGAACAACATGCTCCTTTACAAATAAAGCCTGGTTGCCTAATCAAAGTAGGTCACTGTGGAATGAAGCAGCCTGCGACAAATTACAGGACACAGAATCAACTAGGTTGGAAAAAGACCTCTAAGACTGAGTCCAACCTGTGACCAATCACCACCTTGTCAACTAGACCAGAGCACTGAGTGCCACATCCAGCTGTTCCTTGAACACAGAAGATGCCCTGCAGCCAAAGGCCCCAATGGGACAGACACAGGACAAAGCAAACTCTTTGGCAGATCTTATGGATCTGAAGCAGTGCTGGAATATTGCACACAAGGAGCTGTTGCCTTCCCATGCACCAGCAGGCTAAATGCAATCCTTCTAGAAGGTGAGCATGCTGACTTGAACAGCCTTCTCAGCAGGTCCCACCAGAACAAAGATGCTCTTCTAGAGCTACCAGCCCACCTGGACCCTCATGAAACATTGTTCTTACCACCTGGCACTCTGGGTCAGCTGGAAAGAGACACCTTTATCAGCAGTCACCGTGCTGCAATTTCTTGGAAGTCCTCTCTTCCCCCTCTTCCCCCTCCACCTTCAGGAATGCCATTCCCCTTATCCTCTCCCACGTCAGCCCAGCTGAGTGAGCCAGAGTTCAGAAGTGTTGAACTGAAAAAGTAAATAATACCTCAAAAATGAACCCCCTGCTTTCTAACTAATTTAGAAATAACTTGAGTGTCTATGTCACTGCTTTGCAAGTAAGGGACTACAGTTTAGCTGACCCTCCCTACCTTTGGTGTCTGCCTACCACACTCTTCTCCATTCGTTTGCACTGAAACATTCAGAGACCAGAGAGGTACAGCATCTCAACTCAGGGCAGTCACATGATCAAATGGAATAACTCAATGGGCAAGACTAACTTCAATACTAATATTAGGAAAAGGTCTGAAAATAGTCTCCAAAAGAAGGTCACTTTTATCATGCAAAAGTTCCTCTAAGTCAGTATTTCTTAAATAGGCAAAAACTCCCATCAAGTGGTACAAATAACTGACATAACAGCACAGAAATAAAGCTGGAGTTAGAAAACTGTGGGAGTGGGTGATGAAAAGGAAAAGCTGTTCTTCATTCACATCAGACTGATCAGCCTCAGTCCCTGTTTTCCTTCTGTTGACCACACCATGTTATTCAGATTAACTGGCTCACAGAGTCAGTGTCAAGAAGTTTAGACTAAATCAAATATTCCAGCGGGTCACCAGTATTGAGAAAAAAAATATGTTTCTTTATTCAGTCAAAGAACAAAAACAAAACAGGAAAATAAAAGGCACACCTGCCATATTGTCTTGTCCTAGAAGGCATTCCCTGGTTACCAGGAAATGGCTCCCTGATCAGCCTTGGGAAACCTTTACCCATCCAGAGTGGACAGTCAAAATTGGTCAATTTAAGTATTTGATTCAGGTCAAGATAATTACAACATGCTTATAACTTAGAGCAAACTTTGATAGAAGAAGAAAAACTACATTCCCTTCCAGGGAATTTGCTTTGCAGGGGGAACTAAGCCAATTGACCTTCAAGAGTCTTAACATGACACCTTCATTTGCCCACCACCTTCTGCCATCCTGGAAAGCTGGAGCTCTCATGTTTTAGCCTACAAGGCTATATAGGCTAATCTGTAGAAGCTCACCTGCCCCTCCTCTCCCAGTGGGAAACTGATAACCCAAGGGTTAGGGGTTCCCCCCAACACACACAAACTCAAGAAATATCTACTACAAAAAGAGACAACTTAAAGTAGACAGAAGACGTGCAGAACAAGAGGTTTCATTCAGAGCAGATTTAAGAGGAATACCTTCTGAACACAAGGCAGCAGCTGGAGGGTCCAACAGCCACACATCACCTGACCAAAATGCCATCACACATAATGGCTTTCAACATGAGGCTTTTGAGCAGAGCATTTTGGGGACACACAGCATGGATTGCACAGATAGCAGTTGAAACCACATCCCTAAATCCCAGCACCCTCCATCCTCTGGAGCCAACAGCCACACGTCTTTCAATATCCTACCCAGCACTGACAAGCAACCCAAGACACAACTGAAGGTGAACCTGCCAGGCTCTTGGATCACTTGCTCACACGTTTAGCACAGAACCACCTCTCAGTCCTTCACAGCAGCATGAAAACCCAAACCCCTGACACCCTGAAACTGTTCAACACCCTGGACATGCCATCCAAAATTTCCACTGAACTTCACAAGTGGAACAAAATGAAGATGATGTTATTTGCAGCCTGGGAACAAAGAACTCCAGCCTCCGGTGCTTTTTTTTAATACAGTCTAATTTATTCTGAAAAAAGTAATAATTAAGTACACAAAACCCAAGTATGGAACCTGAAAAACACCCTCCTGTCTGGCAAGGCAAGTGCTTTCTAAGGACACCTCCATTAGCTTATGCTGCTAAAATGGTTTAATAAAAGTAATTGGGGAAAAGCAAATATGATCTCCAAAATACACAACACTGTAAAGCTGAAAATGTCACACTGAAAAAAACCCGAAGCAGATCAAATAAATTAATATATTCTCATGATTAAGTCCATACTCAAGTTGTTTGAAACTGAAGTCTTTAATATCTGAACAATTGCATATGGCTTTTTAAAAATCTAACAAGTGGTTAGTATTACTAAAAACTCAGCACAATAAATCTTTCCAGTCTGGGATTCAGAAATTCCCTAACATAAGAGGAAAAAAGCCCTAGGCAAAAGAAAATAATCAAATTTCACCACCCATCCCACCACACGCCTCTGCAGCACCAACATCAGGTAAACTGGGGATTGCAAAATCAGCCAGAATAATGTAGTTCCCAGGCCAAAGGGTTTTGGCTTTCAAACAGATCTGAGAGCTCAGTCCTACAGTGGCCCAAAAGAGAAAATACAGAGGAAACATCAGCAAGTGCCAGGAGGGAGGCACTCGGGATTCTGACACCAAGTTACTGCTTCAGGCAAGGTGCATCCCTCCTTACCTAAGGACAACCTTAAAATGCTGCCATTAAAAACAGAAAGCAATGAAAGGCTACTGTGAATCCAGTGAGGGTAGAAGATGGTAGTTTGCAAGGGTGAGAAGCCCTCCCTATTCCCACGTGTAAATGATAGCTGGAATTCACAGGAATGGGCTAATTCAGCTCTAGGAGAAGACCACGGCACTTCCAACACAGCTTAAGCTGAGAGAAGTCTCCTCAAAATGAAACCACGGCACAAAAATCCCCAAAGCGCTCAGAGAACTACAGCAACGCCTCCAGTGTTCCAGTAAGGACACAGCACTGCAGGGATAACTCACGGATAACCCATTTCCCAACATCATTCCCCTCTGCTGACACTGTCCCACCCTGAACAAAGGGGTGCACCCCACAACTGGAGAGTATCCTCCACAAGACCTGCTAGTTTTGTTAGAAATCGGCCAGAATATTCCAGATTGAGCTGCAGCGGCTTTAAAATCTTGTTTAAAACTGATTTATCATTTTCTCATTGCATTATTCAACAGCAGCACCATTTTATCAGCCTCCCAAATACCACCCTCGAAGAAGCAATACACAAGGGCTTTTCTGTAAAGTTTGCCATAATCACTAGAGCATCAAAAAAACCCCTGAAATTGTCAGAAAACTGCTCAGTTTTCTACAGTAAAATCCATCTTCATAATTTTTCACTTGAGATTAAATGCAATAAAATCCCTTGGAACTAAAAAAACAAATATGCAAATACAAGGTGGATGCCACCCTGCATGCATTTTTGTATCAGTTAACATTTCACATGCAAAAAAAATTAAACAGTGAACTTCAAGCCAGAATGGCCAAATCATATATTTTCCTCATTTCAATTAAAAACATGAATATTTATCTTTAAATAGTTTGAGCAACCTGCTCTCATGGAAGTTTTGCCTACCCATGGTAGGGGTACTGGAACTGGAAGATCTTTAAAGTCCCTTCCAACCCAAACCAAGGTACAATTCCATGATTCCCAGTGGTGTTGGGAACGTAGAGATGCATGGGAAGAAGAGGAGGAAACGAAGAAAAACCAAAGTACCAACAGAAAACAGATTTAAACCTGCATTTCCGCATGGCAACAAAGCAACGTGCTGCTTGCAAACATCCTTCCATTCCTATTTAACATAATGGTGGTGTGAATGACTGCCAAGGTAAACTTGAGAAATTTGTTTGCCATCGAGGGAAACCAAGCAAACCGGAGTTCTGTGTGCAGAATCCTGTTTGAAGAGGGTGAAGGTTTCTTTGTTCCCCGCAGTGCCAGGTCATTTCAAACTTTCACATCTACATATTTTACTGTGCTTGCAAAACCATTATTAAAAAGGAGGAAAAAAAAAAGAAAACAGGGAGATTAAAAATTTTAATAACCTGTTCCTAAAAATCAAAAAAGCCTTGCTCCATGTGTAAAAATATCACCACGTATAACATCTTTCCTACTCTACTAGTCTACTCCCAAAAGTTTGGCATTTGAAAGCAAAATATTATTGCATGTAGAGAACTGAGAAGGCATGTTTTTTGAAAAAAATGTTTGTATAAAATCCAGGAAAAAAGATAAATTTACAATGTTAATACAAATGGCATAATCTGTTCCCTGAGATGGCAGTTTCTGACCATTAACAACCGTAACTACAGATAAGACCTTTTATTCAATTATCATGCTAAATTTCATGTTTCTGTAAGCAGCCCGATAAAGCAGCTCAATCATTCCTCCCTTGATTATCTGTTATCTAAAAACTACAGACAGAATCATTCCTGACACTAGAAAAATACTTGCAACTTTCTAGGCTATGGCTCAGCTTCCCAAACAGATCCCTGTGCACTAACAAGAATTTTCCTTCTGCATCTCTCCTTTCCACTTGGCTCTTCTGCAATTCCATGGGTTTAAGTCCGTATCTTCAGCCCACAGACATGTAGTTTCTGAAAGTTTGTTACTATTCAAGATATTTCTTGTGATATTTGTCCTAGCAACGTAAGGATTTAAACTCAAATTGCAAATCAGACTTTCAGCTGTTGGAAGACTGGGGAGAAAAAGAGGCTGATTGGGATTTTATTAGAGACCAATTTTCACTGAGCCTTTAATTCCAGCATTAAATTCAGGCATGTATTCAGAGCATCACAACCACACTTAGCTGGGACATGGTTCCAAACCCAAGGAAATCAACAGGAATATTTAATTCTTATTTCCCATAGACTCTTTGGACACATTACAGTATTTTGAGCTGAAAACTCACCTGCCCTTGTGCACTTGAGGAAAGTGCCCTCCCAGGCAGCGTGGCTCCCACCATGCACAGAGTCAGCTCTGCAGCCCATGGCATCTGCCACGGTGCAAACCCTGAACCAGCTGGCTGCACATGAAAGCACATGCAAAGGTCTTGTGCATGCTTGTTCGGCTGGTTTGCAAAAGAAAAAGAAACGAGCAGGGAAATATTCTTGGGTTTGTTGTTCTAAGTCGGATTTCTCTGTTTTATTCCTACCTGGGCCAGGAGGGGGAAAACCAAAACAAAATAATCATCTGCTATTGCTTGCTCTCCATCTCCTACAAGCCAGCTGCAGGAGCTGACATGCAGACAACAACCCCACGCTGGCACCAGGAGGGACAACTGCTCTGTACAACTCTGCTGCAGCTCAGAGAAGAAAAGAGACTGAGAACTTATCCGGGGGATTCATCCTTTCACGTTCCATTCCAGCAAAAGCTCACTGGGACCTGAGCTCCTGATGGCCACAACACCAAGACTAGTCAGAAAGGTCTTAGTAAGCCCCAGCTTCCAGAAACTGCACTTCCACTCCTACCATCCACCTCCTAACCCTGCCACTGCATTTGTGGCTGCCTTTGTTAGAATACTTCTGCAAATGAAAACAGATGAGTAACTATTGCTGCTTTAGCAAACTCCCAAGCCCATGGTCACTAATAATAGCTTTGTTCCTTTTATTACTAAACAAAACAAAAAAAAAAAAAGTTTAAATGCTTGTATAAAATGCACATTGCTGAATGTTTTCTTTCATTGATCCAGAGCAGTTTCCCATACGAGCTTAGGCCCAGGTCTCTGGAATAATTTCTGTGGATCAACACGATGCAGAGCAATCTCAGGTTGTTAGAAGGGACATGCCTCACAAAAAAATAGAAATAATCTGTGCTCCTTCATTTTAGACATTAAGAGCTCAAAAAATAAATTTAAACAGAGATATTCCCACTTTTTGCACAAATTGAGACTGAGAGGCAGCTCTGAGCTCTCTGGTATGTGACACCCTGGAGCTGATGAATTCAGAAAGGCAAAAGTGCCCCTGGCTCCCTCCCGGCACTGGCACCCAGCCGGCTCCGACTGCGCCAGGAGCAAACAGGTGGGATGGGAGGGAAAGGGCAGCATGAGGGAAGGGAAAGTGGAGAAGGGCAACACAAGAGGAAGAAAATGGAGAGGGTATGAAGTGTTGCTGTGAAATGACAGGGGAAGAATGACCCCGGGAGAGCCTTCCCTTGCACTAACCTGACCTGGTTCACCACTGGCAAGAGAAAAAGAAACAAGAAAAAACCACAAAAACTACTTTCGGTACAGAATTCTGCTTTTTCTTCCTACAATCAAATCAATTACAGGAACTCCTGAAAGCCATAAAAATAACTGGGTCCCAAGTCACCCCAAGTCTACAACACTTTGCTGATGGAGCCTCCCAGCACACATCCCCTTTGCCCTGGGATCTGCTGTAGCCTCCTACTCCTCCCATGTTTGTGCCCATAGCCAAGCAGAGGACATCTCTGTCCCCTTCCTTCATCTGGGGTGCAGGTTTCACACCAGCCTCAGACTGAAATGTAGCACTGCCAAGCCCAGGGCCCCCGTTATCCTGCACAAGGGTGCTGGGAAATGACTCTGAGCCCCTGGGCTTTGGCCGCCCACGCTGGAAGGTGAGTAGACATCAAGAACAAAAAACCCAACAAGATACTGAATATTCAAAAGTCAGGCCACAGCATTTTCACATTGTTCACATCCTAAAGCTTGCAGGGGTTTTTAGCTTATTAATTTCTATTATTGGGCTGACTGCTGCTGAATAATCCTGAGCATTGCATAGCAAGTGTTTTTTTCACAGGAAGTAACCAAGCCAGAAGCAGCGAAAGCATCCTCTTGTTCTTGTGTGAGCCCTTTTTATTATTTTTTTTTCCATAGTTTATTCGAACAATGGCACCATGAAAGAGCTTACAATAATGACTGTTACAAAATAGGAAGCTGAATTATTAGGCAAGCTCTGTCTGCGTAACTCAATCAGCCTAGGGAGGATATGACAGGCACGACTAAGACAAAGGACTCCGTGACCCCAGGCATCTTTCAGGACACTGTTTCTGCAGCTGAGTTATTAGGAATTGAAGTTTGCTTTTGCTCCTTGATTAGAGGCACCATTCCTATAAATCCAGCAGCAAAGCATGCGCACTTCCCAAAAAAAGCAGATCACCAAATGTGCAGAATGCAAATACTTTGGGGAGGCTGGGATAAGAATTTTACCTGAAAATATGGCTCGAAATGAAAATTCAAAGTTTAGTACTTATCCTTTTTAGTGTACAGAAGACATACACAGCAAGACAGGTAAACCATGAGTTGTTAGTCTCTAGGAAAATAGCTTCCACAAACCAACAAAGAAAAGAACAACTGGTACAAGTTGTCTTTAAGTAGCTGCAAGGTGCAACAGCACAGAATTTCTGCAATCCTGTCAAGAGCATCAGCAGGACCAGCTCTGGAGTGATACACTTTGGACCAGAAGATCAGTAACCGAAGGCAGACACAGACACTTGCCACCCTGTCATTACAACAACCTACTGAAACTATGAAAATCAGGTTTAAGTGCTCGGCTGAGCAATGCTGCTGGAGACAACAGCAACACAGGAACCTGCAAGTGAATCATTAACGAGCAATGATTTCTCCATTACTCACTGTGAATATAGAGTTACTGTGGGCAAGACTTGTTTCTAAAAAAAGGGAACAGCCAACAACATGAGCACTAACACATTCATCAAAGCCCAGCACAACATAGAGAGGAAAGAGGAAGGCACAGCTAAGGGCCAGTTTTTGTCCAAAAGAGCTGCTCATTGAGGAAGACTCGGTGGAGCAGAGCAGACGTGCTGGGAACAGCATCTCACACCATCCCTTCCATGGGTGTCACATTCAAGGGCTCAGGTCAACTGCGTGTTGATTTTGCATCGTGCCAAGAAATTATTAACTCATTCTACAACAGCTGTACAACTGTCAGACTAGTGATAGGGATCAATAACCAGCCACTAAAATGTCAACAGTCTGACCTCTAGGCAAGTGTTTTCATACCCCTTCACCTATGTTGTACAGCAAATGCTCCCAGTACATTTTCTCCAGGCATTTGCAGCTTATTCTGCTGAGAACAAGCAACAGGAAAACGGAGCCGACATTCTCAGCCAATCTTTAGGCAAGATTAGTGAGCAATTAAAGCTGTTGTATGAGGAATTTTAAGTGCTCTATAACTTCATGCCAAACAAGAGCTAGTGAAGCACTGGAATTTATTTTTTGCAATTCTGTTCTACACAGAAACAGAGACAAATTTAAAGAAAAGATTTTTGAAGCAAGGATTCAACCAATTACCAAAACATCTATTATAGTTTAAGTACTAATATATGCTGAAAGACATTCTGCATCAAAAAGGGATGTGCAAAGCATTATGATTGCTCCCTACCAAATATGTTAAAGCTAATGCATTCCTACAGAACATTGCAATTTCAACCAAACTTGGTGGGGTTAAATCAGTTTTTATTGTTTTGTTGGTAAAACATAATTAAGTTATGCTAATTGCACGCCAGATGCTTTGAATGCAGCACATGCTGGGGATGCTTTTGAAGACCAGAACTGAATCTCAGCCCCAAAAGCAAACAATTGCTTTGCCACCCCTTGCCTACAACCAGGTCCACCAGGACAGGTAGCAAAGAAACGGGATTTTGTCCGAAGAGCTGAACATTCAGTCCCAGCTATACCTCTTCATTAAGTCAAAACAGAGTAACAGAGAAAGCCACACATTTCATCGGGGTAAGAGTTACAAGATGTTCAAGGGGACAAGTTTGGGTTTAAGCACAACAGAAAATTAGGCAGATTTTGGGAACTGTCACCCCCAGCAACAATTGCACAGCTTGCATGGGTGTGACAATAAAGGATGAAAATAATTGTTTTCATAAACACACCAATTGGAGCAGAAAAAAATGTTACAATGAACAAAGCAAGTAAATGAAGTTAAATAAGGTAAACGAAGCCTGAGGTAGTTTCAGACTGATCTGCTGCTCATATAAAGAACGCTCTAGTTGAAGATTAAGGGTGAGAAACAAGAAGTCATTAGCTCTTCTTCAAAGTTCATGATTCAAATCTGACAAAACACACACTTCAGTGTTTCCAAGCTTAAAGAAAATTCCAGCAGGGTCACAGAAGATACTATTTATAGCTAGCTTAATCTCTGTGCACTCAAACACAGCTTTTGTGCATGTACATATTTTGTTAGCACTCAAATAAATAAAAAATCTCTGATGCTGAAAACTTAATCATCCACAAGTTCTGAAAAATGCAAATGAGCTTTCCTCTTAATATTAGCTGCTTTGGAGTGAACAGCACCAAAAACCAGCCGATAGTTTTTCCAGCCAAAACCGTCACCGGAAAAAAAAAATAGGTCCTGGAAAATATTCAGTGTCAAAACTGAGAAAGAAGAATGTGGGAAGTTAGCAGTAATTAATTTCTTCAGTAGGAAACAAACTCTTTCCATCTTCAATGTACCTATCAGTACGGCTGAGAATGTTCTGAAACCTGGAACATCCGGGCAGTGAAGAACATTGGGAAGTGCCCAGCACTGGCATCCGGAAGGAAAGCCCCACAGCCCTGGCATTGCTAACCCATCTGACAAAAAGAAAACACATTCAAAATCAATGGTTCACTGCCCTGTCATGGTTCCTGACTGGCTACTCCCTGCCAAGATGATTTAGGTTGGGGGTTGGTGGTAGAAGGGCAAAGCAAACAGGTCAAACACCTGTGTAATCTACACTGGGGCTGGGGAAAGGTGATGGGATGGCTCCCAAACCAGGCAAATGGTGCCTCAGCAAACTGTCTGCCCCTTCCACAGTGAGATGGCTGGCCCAGAGGACACAAGGGAGAACAGTGATCATCATGGATGCGACCACAGGATGTGAGGAGACTGCCCAGCTCTCCAGGCAGTGCCCAGCAGGTCAACCCACACTGAATGGGGTAGTTAATAGTAGTGTGAATAGTAGCTGTCCTTGCAGGGGATAACACTGAGATGAAAATGGCTTGACATTTTCATTAGTGATCCTGGGAGATAAGCAAAGCTTGACTAGACAAGGCTGCTAAGAGCCTTGGCCAACTCGAACTTGGACACTGAACTAAGGGGTTGGACCAGATGACCTTAGGGAGTCCCTTCCAGCCCAGATTATTTCTGGTCCAGAAACACTTATATTTAATCTTTGTCTCTTAAGTTACTTATCATGTACTTAAAAAGATTCTATTCATACACATAAGGAAGGTTTCAGCCATGGCAGATGGGATCAAGAATGACATGGCCCAGGCACTGCATCACCCACTGGAAAGATCAGTAAGAACATTTATAGTTGCAACAAGACTCCTACTACTCTTCAGTAACTACTCTGTGCATGTATTGCCATGAAGGCTCTACACAAGCCATTTAGTGTCAGGGCCCTTGTTGCTAAATTCTTTATTAATCCTTGTAAGTTTGTCTGTTGACCTACTGTAATTTTAAGAGATTCAGAGGTTGAATGTTGATACCAGCCAAACTCTTTTAATAGAATTAACTAGAGATAACATGTAAGCTTTTAATAATGTTGACAACTACTAAAATTCAGCTAGCTGAGCCAACAAGAAACCACTGAACCCTTACTTACACATTTGCCTCTCCCCACCAAGCACAGAACTCCATGCGGAGACAGCAAATTTCCTGACTGCTTTCTCAAAACACTAACAGATTAAATTTGCCTGTAAGGGAACAGTGAGCAGCTGAATCCCTTTCTTCTCCCAAAAACAAAAGGGAGTTGAGCAGTATTTTTCTGGCTCAAACCTAACAAATGCACACACACACACACAGAGGTAGGTTAGCATACTGCTATTCTACAACAGTGCCAGTGTCCAAGATCACTTTTTATTACCTTTAAGCAGGTTTAGGAAAATATTATAGCATGGAGGAACAACTTCTTTACTGAACAATAATTTCAGTGACAAATCCACAATACCGAGTTAACAGCTATTCAGGCCTGAAAAGAGAAGTACTTGACCAGTGTATATGCATTGGAAAAAATTAAGCAGAATCAGTCAGAATCTCTCCCTAATAGTTTTCTGTAAGTGACAGAAATCTTCTAGCAGTCATATTTCATAACCAGCCATCATTTCTCTTAAGGTACACCTCAAGGAAACTTGATGTACATCCAAACTTCTGCAAGCTTGCTCCTTTCTGTTGGATGCATCTTTGATTTTCCCTAAGAGTGCAAATCATGTTCTGGAAAGGCTACAGAATGCCAGGGATTCTTAAAATAGAAGGGCTGTAGCTGGTGATACTGCAAATATAAATACAGCTATCAGTATAGTGGTGGGAGTAAGAGCAGTGACATGGGCCCAGAGCAGCCCAGTGGCCAAAATGCATTGGCAGGCTGCCCATGGCTTCCCAAAACACAAGCTGAGGAAAGGGAATGGCCATTTAAAATTCTGAATGGTCATAATGCACATGAAATGAGTTGTGGCACATTCACAGCACAATCCAACCCTTGGGCTTCAATGATACTAAATTTAGGAGTTTCAGTGCAGGAAAAGGTAAAAGAGCTAGGAAAATGCTTTAGTGAGGTAACTAAGCTGACTGCAAGTCTGTGTAATTTTGATCCTGCTGTATGAAAAAAGCATTTTCAGCTGGCAGCAGGGGCATCGTATTCAACTACCCCTTCAGTACAAGCAGGGAGAAGCACAACCCTGGCTTTCTGTAATAGCAGGCTTTAGAGAAGGATACAAACACCAAAACAAGAACATCAAAGAAAAAACTGGACTGCGAAAGGCTTAGCCACCAATCTAGCAAACCCTGTGAACCTTGAAGTCTGCTCAAAAATATGAGATATCAAAGTTACCACAGCGCACCAGCAGTCAGAACCGTGGCCAAGTCTACTATAATAATGTCATGTTTATTTTTGCCCTCGACTCCAGACTAGGTGCTCCAGCTATATTTGTGCTTCTTGTAGCATTTTAAAGGAAACACACACTGACTGAGCAGAGCAGTAGAGGGTGTATTAGATGATCTATTTCAGAGAGCAGCCTTGCTGCATCACCAACTTAATAAACAGTTTCAGTCAGCAGAAAGACCAAAGCATGTACTGAGAAACACCTCTCCAAACATTTTTAAATAACTGTTTCTATTGGACTAAGAACAAACAATATTCAATAGGTTTTAGAATTACTTAGCAAGCCTTGTTTGGTAAACTAAAATAAAACAAATAATTCATAAACTTCTTCTAATAGGTGACTAAGGCTTTAGACATGCCATGACCTGGCTGGGCCACTCGAGCACACAGTCCATCTGGCTGTGTCATTCAAGCCACTGGGCACATAAATCTTGACACAGCAAGTCTTCTCAAAACATCTGAAGAAAATACTCATGATCTTTCCACTTAGTACTGAGCACAGAGCACTGGTGGGGAGAGAGGAGACCCCAGTGTTCCACCACTTCCCTCTGATTTCACTTGCATTGTCACTGAGTAGAGCACAAGTACTAATTTCTATGTAAAACCCAGACAAGACAGCAAGGCTCAGGACAGGGATAAGAAACAGTAACTCAGTGTTGGAAAATAAAGAATGGATGACTTCAGTTTAGCTGCTTGACCTCTACTTCAGGTGCACCGTCACACAAAACACGTAGTTTCCAGCATCCTTCTTGCAACCAACACCCATTCCAAAACAAAAGGACATTGACCTTTTTGACCACTACCATTTTGACCACTACCATTGACATTACTACCATGTGTTCAAATTTCAGGCAGAAGCAAAAGTTGAACTTCTGGCTGAAGACACAAAAGATTACTCCAAAAAGATGGCTGTTCCTATGACAAAAAACACCTAATAGCAGCAATCTTGCTTTAGGGACAGTTCTAGTATGGTTCTTTCACTCAGGCTCACAGATTTTTGAGTAACCTTATGTCATGCAGGCAAAATCAGACCTGGAGAAAATCTACTCATTATTTTATAACAAATTAAAGCACCATGTTATCCAAATTCATTTAAAGTTACTTAAAATAGACCAAGACCTGGTAAAGAAATAAAACCTGTACAAATAATTTCTATCTGAAAGATGCCAGAGAAGAGGTCTCTCCCTGGCATGAGCAACCAACAATTGCTGCAGGAATCGTCCCACTGCACTTGTTTTCAAAGAAACCACCCCTTTCTAGTTTGTGTGTCCAGCTTGTCCTCAAATATAAGGCTGAGGATTTGGTCTGCAGGAGATCATTTCTTTCAGCTTTCCCCAAGACACTCCATGCCCTTCCAGATCCAGTACTACCTCCTCCCTCAACCTAGATGCCACCAACACTTTGCGTTTCTAGTGGCCTGCAGAAAAAGCCACCAACCCACAAAAGACAGCAGGTTGGCTACAGCTACATGTTTAGCCAACACATCTCAGTCACCATCTTACCCTATTTCAGAAAGGTCACTGTGACATCTCTGAAAATCCAGCAGAAGCCCCCACTTCTCTCATCACCTTCCTAAGTCAGGCTGTGAGTCTCAAGATAGAAAGTGGCCTGTCCTTCTCTATCCTTTCTTGTTCTTCTTCCAGCTTGGTCTTTCTTACCCCTCGGCCCACACTTAGGATGACAGACTGCAGATACCATGAGCTGGACTCAGGCTACCACAGAAAAGTCACTGTTTAAAGATCTTGGGCCAGAACTCAGACACTCAAAGTAGATGGCCCAGATCACCCCTGGCCAATCTTGACAGGATTCAGCACAGCTCCTTTGCCTTCCCTAAATATAAAAGAAACCAGGACAGATGACTGCAGGATGCATCCACAAAGTACTTGTTAAGAGCAGCTGATGAACAAACCCATTTGTCTGAAACATCAAAAGTTATAAGAATATAATAACAAAAAGTGATGTGCTTGCAGCCACAGTGATCACAGGCACAAACAATTCAAGATTTTACAAGGAGACTATTTCTTTAGATCAACAGAAACACTTGGAGGGAAAAGCATAAGCTTTTAGTTGACAAATTCTTCATTAGGCTTCCAAGTGTTCACACAGCTCAGAACAACACTGAGCTCTGAAATACATCGGGTTTTTGTCTTGCTATTTCTCACACAAGCCGTCAGAAGCAAATCTCACAGAAGGAAACAGTTCTGAGCAAACAGGCAAAAATAAATCACAGCGAGATGCCAGCTACAAAGCACACATTATGGCTTGTTTGGGTCATGAACATAAGGATTAACAGATAGCAAACAGAGGATAAAAGAAAACAGTGGCAGAGAGGTCAGAACTGCTTCTCAACCCATCCTGAATGCAAAGCAAACTCACGTCCTACAAGACCACTCTCCCATCCTAGCCTGGTATCAGAAACAGCCAGTAAGCAAAGCCCTTACAGTTTCCACTTGTTACCAAGAAGTTCTCAATACAGAAGGCAGCCTGTCCTTGTCCAGCAAGCTCAATTTGTAACTATCACTTTGTTTCTGTATTACTTACTTTTCTACCCTTTGCACCCCAAAAAAAGTAGCGTCACAAAACAAGAGTTTTGGGGATCATCCTTTGGTTTGTGTTGTACAAAACACAGAGGTATAGCTGGGTTTCCTTTATACTGTGAAAACACAAAGGAAGAAGATCCGGCTATTGGGCATGAAGCTACAGAAATTTCATTTCTTCAATAGTACAAGGAGAGGACAAAGTGGAAGCCTTCACATCAAAAGGAAGGATGTAGTAGAGAGGCCTTCCGCTTCAGGAGAAAAGAGCACAAGACAATGAAAGAAAAAAGAGGTGCAGAGAAGCTCTCAGGAGCGAAAAACACCCCAAGGGATGTGGCACAGGTGGAGCCTCAAACACCCACGGTGTGAGAAACGTAGGAGACAGGTATCAGGGCAGGTGAAGTAAGTGACAAGGAAAGACATGGCCAGAAAAGTGTGGAGAGTATCACTGTAGTAAAGATGGGAGAATACTTGTCAGAGTGTATGCAGGGAGAGACTGACAGGACAAGAGATGCATGTTAATGAGTCCAGAAAGAACAGCATCAGTTCCTAAAAAAGGGAAGTAAAACAGACCAAAACATATCGAAAAAATTAAGAAAATAAGAACAAGAAACTCCAACAGCTTTTGGGTTTGTTCTGTTTAAGGAAAGATCAAGTGTTGTGTAACAAAAACAGAATGACAACTTCAAGAAGTTGGCTGCTCAGAGTTCACTCTCTGTGCATGGGACCATGCAGGAGAGCACTTCCCAGACCCAGACATGAGCAGACAGTAGAGAAACTTCCTTTCCAGTAACCCGAAGGATGAGAAGTAGCCTGCTGTACATGTTGTTACTGTCTGCCACATCTCTCCAATTCTACAGCTCCAGCACTGATTACTGAGCTATTCCTACCTGTCAAAGCATATCACAGCCAGTACCTTAAGGCCGTGATTATCAGTAACTGCAACTAAGCCAGCTCTGGTTGCACTGAGGGAAACGTTGTTCATATTCTGAAATATTTTGTAATATTTGTAATAAACTCTTATTTTCAGAAGCATATAGGAGAGTTTTACTTGTCCGCGCTAACACCAAGACAAATAACTACAGAACTTGCTGAGGACAAGGGTGCTGTTCTTAAGTGCTGCTCATCTACATCACCTGAGAATAAAGCTGCTCCCTTCTCTGTTTTTTATATCCCCATTTGCAAAGCAGGAATGATGATAAAGGCCTCTTCTATGAGGCGTTTTTTGAATTAGAAAACACAGCCACTGTTGTCCGGGCACAAACAATGGTCCCTGTTCTAAAGGAAATGGAGAGGGGCCAAATACTTGGATGTATAACCCAAGCAGAGCTGCACCAAGGGAGTGCAGCCTGGCAGAAGGTACATGGCAGGCTCAGAGATGTCCAGCAGCGCTGGCACTAAGGGGGAAGCACACACCCCTCCCTGACTTCTCTCCCCTTTCCTCCCAGCACCACCCAGCATAACACTCCACAGAGGTAACATTCTACTGCACAGGCAGCTAAGCACTGGCTGTGCTTAAGCTCCTGACAACAAAGAAAAATAATGATGAAGAACATTAGGATGCTGGAAAATTTGCTTCCAAATTCACAACATGCTGTCTTTGCCTGTGCAGTTCTCTTCTTACGCCTCTGCCCAGATGTGAACCGAAACTAGTTAAGTAACAGTACAGTTCACCCTTGATGATGCAGAGTTTCTAATGAGGGACTTCCCAAGAAAATAATACTCAGACTTTGAGTAATAATTATTCATACGTGTTATAAATAAACACAGCTCCTAATACTTTTAATTACACAGTTTCCACCAACAAGTTATGTTCCCTTTAAATATTTACATTGCAAAAAGAAACCATACAGCATTTCTCCAGTGATAAAGGAGGTGAAGAGTGGCCTAAATCAAAATAAATTTACTGGAGACCTCTCTTATTACAGCTTTTTCTTTCAGACTAGGTAAAAAACTGATGAAGACCAAAAGCACTAATTTACCCTATTATACACACTTGAAGAAGAATTAATTAAGTGGGTAAAGGTTTTGCCCATATGCATTAAAAGTTACAAGAACATCTAGAAGTATTGAAGTAGCTGTTGAATTACTTGTTCCTGCAATTCTGCCTGACAGCACCCCATAACCAAAGGTTCTATTTTACTACAATCCCTAGAGCACACTGGGTATTTTATTCTCTCTGGGTGGGATTTCTGTCCCACTGAAAACAGCTTATTTATCCAAATCACAAAACTTAGAGCTTTGTATAAGTTCCCCCTAACCCCAAAATATCAGCACATCAGGGTTTTTATGCACCTTCCCTCATATATACACTAAATCTCTATCTGCCTCATAGAAGCTACTTAATTATTTGTTAGCAGTGCCACAGCACACAGGAGCAGTCAACATCAATCAGCATCTTGTCCAAACAGCACTACACAAATAGCAAACATGACCACTCACGCCCTAAAAAACCATAATTACAGAAGACAGATAACATAAGAAATAAGAGGGAGACAAGTGTGCCAGGAGACAGCAGCAGTCCTTACAGCATATGCCAACCAAAGGGGTTTGCTTGTATTTTCTAATAATAATTAAAAAACCAAACCACTTCCTACTATGGGTCTCTTCTTCCTTTTGAAGGAAGGATAAATATTCAGGAAGAAGGAATACATTTTCCATATGAAACAGTCAACTCACTTTGATGCAACAAGGCCAAGAGACAGAAGTTTTCACTTGAAACAGTGCTGTAGCTGTGAGACTTTCCTCCCCAGGTGCTGCCCTGCTGATCCTTCCCCTTCATTTTCTTTGAATGAAGTTGATTGTATGCAATGCTGCCACAGAAGTGTTGCAGCAGAAAGCACCAAGATAATTTTTACCTGCCAATTTCCCCCTTGCACTGGCAAGCTGGAGATCTCAAGGGAAAGAATGGAAGACCAATGGGAAAAGAATGAGCTAACAAGTCTCTTTCTACCAAGAGCACCTTGTGAGACAACAACCCAAAGAAACTGAAGAGATGGGGCAGAAAAAGGCCATGAGAAGAGACAGGTAGGTAAGCAGATTTGGCGAGACACCTGCTGTAAAAGCTTTGTGAGATGACTCACCCAGAGCTCTGCTCCCCTCTCCAGCTTAGCCCAACACTGGATCAGAGGGATGTGCTACACATCAGGAAAAAAAGGGTGGAGCTGACAGAACATTTCCTGGGCAATCACAGGAGCAATAAGCAGCCTGTTTGTCCACCCGGTGCAATTACGAGAACATCAACACTGCTCAAACACACTCAGCACACAAGAGCGCCCTGAAAGCTGCTCCATCAGCCTCACACTGCCGGGGTGCGAGAGCCTGGCCATGCTTCTGGAGTAGGTGACATCCCCTGGGAACAGTGCAGAGGCTCCTGCATGCCACCAAGAGCCCTACAAATAAGACATCAGCCCCCTACCATCTCTCAACTTAAAGGACAGTTCATAAATAAAGCCATTTTTAAAGGCTCAAACAGATAATCACAGAACAGTGCACTGTTGGACATGGTGGATGAACACACAGCAAAAAGCTTTGGGAAGGTGAAGCAGATGTGCTGTAACACAAGACAAATCTGGAATAGTGACTTCCAAGGTGGAAAGTGGGAGGGTGAAGAACATGCATGAGATTATGGCAGCCAGTTCACTTTACCAACAGACAAAAACCCCTCCACTTTGAAAGAGCAAGTATGGCAAGAAAGGGGTGGAGAGCCTCATAGCACTGCTGGGTTCTGGGGGACAGAAGATGGACATGGAAGGATAAGGAAAAGTTCTCACAGCTAAGAGCATATTTGACATACTTAAGTTCAAGCCAGAAAGAATAGGCAAGAGACAGAGTCTAAAGGCTTTGAGTTCCTCTTTATGCTGCATAAAAGACCAAAGGACCCTTTAAGGATGCAGTCTCACTTATTCCATCTGAAGGGCCAAAGGCACACAGCAAAGAGAGGGAAGATGAAGCAGAAACTCACCTTGACATCAGCTCCCAGCCAGCTGCTGACGCCTGCCCTAGAAACCCTCCAGAAAAGGCTCCCTCCAGGCCGGGCTGTCTCACACTTCCCTGCTGTCTTGCTCCCCTCAGAACAAGGCTCCCAATACCCCATCACCTTCCCTCACGCACCCAGCCAATACCTTCATATCCTGTGCTATTCATCTTTCTCATCTTCTTTTCATCCTCATAGCAGAGCTATTACCTACAACACTCCTAATCACAGTTAATTGGTGTCTGCTATATGGAAGAGATCCATAATCTTCAAAGCATCTCCCAAACAAACTAGAGCAGAAGAGATTTCCCCCTCTGCATTTGGCAAGAGTACAGCAGCAGACATTACACCAAGTGGCCTTTTTGTTTCCACTCCCTGAGTCACAACCCCATGCATCAAAGATTGATTTCACACCTATCTGGGATGAATGAGCTTTCCTAAACGCTTATGACATGCTTAAGAAAAAAAAAAAGGCAGCAAGAGGAAGGTATGACTCACTAAGTATTTGCTAATCTATAGCTGATCTTCAGAAGTTATTACATTTGTATCATGTTTTAGAAATAAACATGCAGATTTCAACACTTATCTCAGACCTACAGCACAGCACTCTATGGTTATGGGTTATCACAGCTGCTGCACGGACAAACCACACACAGTAGCCTTCTTTAGGAGACATAAAAGTTCCAAGTTTCACTGAAAAATAAAAGGCTTTCTTAAAATAACATATGCATCGATTCTTGAACTCTACAATAATCCCTACTCTCCTCTACCAGGTGTAACTGGCAGCACAGTCTCAGCAGACTCAAGCTTATTTACGTTTTTCAACCACCAAAATTCTCTCAGGTTTCCAGAAGGACCATGTTGTCTCTTCCCATCCTCAAAGGTATTTGGCACAAGAAGAGGCAACGCCTATGCCATAGCTGAACAGATAAACTGTCTCCCTTGGCTGGCTGAATCACTGTTTTAAATTAAGCACAAGAATATGGAAAATCCCAAGCTTTCCTTTGCCACCCCATATTCGTGCTCCCTGTTTCAAGAAGGAAGTTCTACAGAACTTCAGGGATAAGTTTTGCTCCCAAGTACAGACAAAGTACACGACAACAGGCTCCAGCTCCAAGGTCAAGCTATGTTTTCTTCTCCCAGCATCAGATTCTAAAGTTACTTTAGGAGACAAATCCAGGCAGAATCCAATCATGTGTCAGTGGTCTTTATACAAGGAAAGGGACTGTAACACTTAAGAGACAGACTTGGAACAGCAGCTCCATGTTTTGGGAATCCTGTAAATACCCCAGCACAGATATCTTGCACCACAAATGTTGAAACCTGTAGAAGCTGAGCAAAAAAGAAATGCCATCTATGAAAAAGGTTTTAAACTGCTGAAAAATCCAGATACCAGTGAAACCACTGGGGTGAGGAAGGGACAACCCCCGGGGAGGTGGCACCTACCACAGCTGGTGACACCAACAAACTGAACCCCAAATTTGGGAGATGAGAACTGACACTCAACTACCTTAAAAACTGTGTTTCAGTATGTCGTTCCTATTGTATTTCCTTTATGTTCACCTTCAATGGCTACTAACACACCAAGCCCAGGTCTTTGTATTTTTTAAATGAAGCAGATCTCCTGACACCAGTGGCAACAGAAGCACTGCTCGAACAGAGGAACCAACAGTTACTCTTAACAGTGTATGGTAATGAATGAGACAATCCCATTAACTCGGGTTAATAACCACAGTTTCACAGCCTATAAAAGTTCTGCTGCTTGGCAAAAGAGGAACAGCCAACCTTCAATTAACTCTTTCTTTCTTGTTTAAATATAGTTTCCTGTGCTCACTGGAGACCAAGACCCTGTTTACTTCACTCATGAGAGCATTTCATTTTAGTTTTCATTCAAATAAAATCTCAATTTTAGTTCAGGTGCTCCTATGGCCATAATGTCACTAGGACAGACTCTGAACCTTGTGCCAAGACATTATATCTTCTTCCCCACCAGGTAAATACTCATTGGCTAACAGCTGGAAGAGAGCTGGATGACTGACAAACATGAATCCAACAACTGAAAATAAGCAGATTGATCTGTTATTCCCATTCTTGCCAGCAAGTGTTGCTGTTGACCAAGAGAAAGCAAGAATGAAAAAAAAAAATCCCATTAAAAAACCCAAGAACAAAAAAAAGTATTGCTAAATTTCCTTATTGTGTTTGTACCCGAATCTTTCCATGCAGAATTCTGATTCATCAGTTGAAACTCAGTGTGGCTTCAGAAGAACGTGCTTTTAGTAGCTTCTGAAAGAAGAAAGCTTGCAGACTATTTTCTGGAGAAAAAAAAAAAAGAACATGCATATGATCTTCTGCAGTGTTGATAAGCACATAGCAAATGCCCAGGGAGAAAATCTGTGTGGGGAGATAACTGCAGAAACTATTCTTAGTAACAGAGTTCTGCATCTGTTAAACTAACTCTGTTGGCACTGCGCTGAAAATTTATATTCACGAACACGTGTTCCAAATGTTGTGAAAAAGATACTATTTTAAATTCTGCTTTATGTAACCTGAAACATCTGAGAGCCCATGGAGGTATTTTCACTGCGCGCAGAGAAGGAGCAGAGCCTGGTGGTCCCCAGCACAGTGGGGACTCACAAACAAGGGCCAGTGATGTGAGGGCAGCAGAAACCCCCAAGCCAAAAACACAGAAAAAGGCAGAGCAAAGCCCCACAACCCACAGAAACAGGTTACACAGTCACAGGCCTAAGCGTGGCTGAAAATTATGGCTTTAAAACTGGGGGTTTGCTGGTTAAATCACTGTCACTCAGCAAGGGGAACTGAGCTTTAGCAAAACATTTAAGCAAATGTTTAGTATACCACGATATTGCATCAACACAGGACTCACAGGCAACCAATGAAGCCCTTAAGAGGCCTGCAGATGAAAATAATATGGTGCAAGCCTCATGTGTGACAGGGAATGAGACGGGAAACTTCATCTGAAGACAATGAAGCATCAGAGCCCCAGTTTAATAGAAATTTACTAGATCAAAGTTCAATATTTCTTTCAGCTGTCTTATTTCAATTTGAAAACTAACTTTTAGTAGCAGAAATGTTCATTACCTAGGTTTTTTTTCTTTCCAGCCACTTTTTTTAAGTCCTCCCGTAGCATTTTATTTTTGGACACTATAAGAAGCTGGGCAGAAACTTTCTCTCTCCTCAGTACATCGACAGTGCCTCCTAAGTTAGACCAAGCAGAATCCATGGCAAAGTGCTCTTTTTCTGTCACTCCTTTGTGGTTATGTGGTTATGCTTCTGTACCAAACAGAACTGGACCTTTGGATGCACCTATAAACAATTGCTGTTAAATGGAATAAGACCATTCACCTCTAAACCTGTGGCTGAAATCTCATCAAATGGCTGAGAGCAGTCTCTGTGTCTGACATCACCTGAGGCCACTGTGACACCTTCCTGCAGTTGAGTGACCACATGAAAAATTCATTATCCCACCTGGGAATAACTTTACTTGCAGAGCAGCTGTAGAGAGGTCAAAGTCTGAAAGGATTTTGGAGAAAGAAATTAAAAGAGAAAAAAAAACGAGCCTGAAAGTTGCAAGGACTCCAGCAAAACTATTTTTCACTCTGCTAAAGAGCCAAAAGCAGTATCAGACTGTACCACTCACACCAGACGAGCTCATAACCTTCCTCTTGGCTCCCAGCAGCCAGATTCTGGTACCCATTTTGAAAGACAGCCTCCCCCTTTAACCACCTTCTATTAAAATGCTTTTTCTAAAAGCTGATGCTACAGACAGGGCCCTACAGTAGTCACAGAGAACGTATTTTTTTCCTGCTAAGCCATCCTCATGGCAACAGCCAGAAATACCCTTCAGTAACCCATACGTGTCAACAAGCTCCATTCCAGCCCCGGCTGTTTGGTATAGCAGTTATTTCACAAGTCTCTGGTGGGACTGTAAATTCTGGCAGTGTCAAATACATTTCCTTTTATTACAAAACCCATTTTGAAGCCATCAGAAAGAGATTTCTCATTTGTAAACTAGCACTTCTATATTTAGAATATTACTTGGATTACAGATTTATTTTTTCTTCCTGACACTGCAGAAATGGAGAAAAATAAAAGGCAGGAACACTAGTAGAGGCGAGCAGGCAACTTTTCAAATACTGGAAAAAGGTTTAAGTTCTTGGAGAAGGGGACTGTTCTTCTGGATTTGAAGGAATGGCCCAATTCACAACTTTCAGACGAAACACTGTCCCTGACTTCACCCCTCTGCAAAATGGAAGCTCTTCCTCATGCCAGGCTAACCTGCAATGTGGTCTGCTTCAGAAAGCAGAGGGTCATGATGTTACAGGGCTGAAAAACCAAAGATCCATCAAGTACCCAGACAGGAGAGGACAACTCCCTTCCATAACTCCACATTTCTTCTCTGCTGAAAGTACAAATACAACATACTGACCCCTAAAGCCAAACCAAGGGAAGCAGCTTCCCCTCACAGGGCAGCTGCTCCCCAGAGACAAGGAGCCTTTTAGAAGTACTGGAGTAAATTGTTTTAAGCTTTAACATGTACAGTGAAGTACATCATGACATTGCCTTTGCAAGTCAAGTAAAATATGATGAATAGCTGATGGAAGAACAGATTTCAATTTTGTAACTGAACTAATACATGGGGAGAATAAAGAAGTCTCCTGTACATGCAAAGACGAACACAGCCTGGCATGACAGACCTCTAAATAAATTCTAAATCAAACTAAAACCCATGACTGACAGGATAATGACTTACACCCCATGTAAAGCAAAGCTCTTTTTTATGGACTCAGGAGAATTTGATGTCTTGGACTGAATTCTCCCAACTTAGATGAGCTTTTTTTTTTTCCATCAGTTCTGGATTAACTGGCTCAATTATTCTCCCACAGTAAACCATATCCAAGCTTTTGATTCCTTGCCTAAAACTAATTCCTGCAGCTAAAACTAATACCAAGGCCTACCCAAACAGCTTGGTACAAATAAACCGAGGGAGGGCTGCATACATTAGTTCCCAGATCTCTGGATATACTTTTTTTGGGGGGAGGGCACTGTTCCAATAGTTTCTTAAAATTACAGCAGCAGAACAGAGTGTGAAGCTGGGTGGCATGGAGCTGCCAACACATCAAGCATTTGCAATGATTCATTAGTCCAGACTTGGACGAGTTGTTCCTGGATTTGAAACGACGAGAGAAAGAAGGAACTAGACATCCAACCTGCCAGAGCTTGGCTGACTGGTACCCAATTTCCAGGTGCTGGGCAAATGCATGCAATAAGTGCACCCAGCTCAGCACCAGGTCTCAAGTCCAGCTACTCTCTAAACTCTGCTGCCCTTGTAACCCTCCAGTATCCACAGTTATTAACTAAGGGACAGAGCAATCCCAGTCCAGTTCCCTGCAGTGTCTCATTCATCCATAAAACTGCCCAGTCTTTTTAAGTCTAGTAGCACCATCTACTTCCACAACTTTCTGAGAAACAAAATTCATATGTTCGTACCTGCTTAAGCTTATATTTTTTCCTACAAACACATAATTCCATTTCATATGTTTACTTTTATTCTAATCCAGGTAGATATCTTGTTAAATGATGGAAAACTGGTTTGCACCTTGAAGTCATAGAAATTAACTGGTAAAAGAGAATAAACCGAGAGAACAGCTATTTGCAAGGGACCACTTTGATGGTTCAGCATTTGTATTCAATCATCATTTAACTTCTTTGCTTATGTGGGTTTTTTTTTAATGACAACATTACCATAGTTTCCTATTTATTGAATCCTAATTTTGGTCTGTTTTTCCTGTTAAACTTTTTTCCAGGCTTCCACTCTCCCTTTCCCCAGAGAAAGAGTCTTTGAAAAGTTTTTATCAAATATAATATATAATTTAGCCTGCTGTAGCTATTTCCAAATGGCCTCCAACGCAATGAATTTATGCACTCACCATGAATTTTCCAATGGAGAAGAAATAAATGGAAGCAAGACACGATTTCTAAAGCAAAAACCTTGCAAGTACCTCAGGAATACTTCATTTCTTCTAATAAAATCACCCTGAATTGGATCCAATTCACAGAGATACCAAACACTCCCAATGACTTCACCCCTGTCTCTAACCCAAACAGCTTTTTCATGGAAAGAGGGCCACAGCACATGCAGGTATTCAGACTGTTGGCACACCTTACTGGAATCTCTTGCCTGAAAATCCAGCCATTAACATATGGAGGAATTGGAGCAAGTGCTTCTATTTTTATCATATACCACCTTTTCTGAGTTATCATTTTCCCTGCATTAAAGGTACTTGGCAAAACAGACAAAATCACAAATTAGGATCAAAAATTACTGCACAGAGCTTAGCCTTCCTATCAGTGTGGTGGCACTGTTTTCTCCATAGAATCCTCATTCAACTTGTGTGCTGCACAGTACAAATATTCCTGCAAAAGGAGCTCCTGGACAGCACTATGAGGCAGCTCTTATAAGAGAGCAGCCTGGAAAGTCAGGAGACCGATCTCCAGGTTCCTGTCTAACACCAGAAGCATCAATAAAGCCAATATTTTTCTGCCTTCACTTCATTACAACAGGATTTGTCACTTCACCACGGACACTGCTTCCTTTGCATGTCACATCTTAAGTGAGACCCCACACCTGCCCATGGCCCTGCTACCATAAATCTCTGGGCCATAGTGAACCACCACGACCACCCAAGGGGACAGGGCTGGGATCCAACACCACGGGCTCCTGATGTTTGAGAAGAAAACCTGCAAGCTGGTCACCAACAATGCCACATTGCTCCAACAGTTGTCACATTTCTCCAACAACGCTCAGCACTTTATCCCACTTACAAAGGAAGATCTTCAGAGGTACCTCCAAGTGTACCTGCCCTGCCATCCTCCACCAAGTGTGCCAAGAGCTCTTTCCTGGGCAGGACACCGACCAGGGTTTTGCCAACAGCAAGGCAGTGGGTGTGATAGGACTCCATCCCATCACACTGACAGCTCTGCCTCATTGTTTCCCCCTTTAGCCATCTGCTTCTCATGTCTTATTCTCAGATGGCAGATCTGCTGAGAAGCAGCCCACCACCTTCCTTCATGCTCACACAGCACCTACCAGCAGCACAGGATGATGGCTCCCAGCAGGGATCTTAAGTGTTACAGTAGAATAAATCACAACACAGAACAAAAGCTGTTTACAGAAGTCGTTGTTGTTGGAGCTTCCCGGATAAACTGCTGACAAAATAATGTCACATTTCATCATAATTTCCCTAATGTGTGCCAACTACAGAGGAGCCCTCTTGAACCAGTACAGCTCCAAAGTACCCTATATCAGTTGTTGGTCTACATTCAAAGCTGCTGAGGAGAAATAAGGTTTATATTCTGATTAATTGTTCAGGATGAAAATATGGGCCCTGACATAATGTAATAGCTATTTTGGCACAACTTTTGAGGAGCATGAGTAAGCAGCCTCTCCTAATTGATGTGCAGATCCTGGAGTGGGTAGTAACTGCATAATAGCTTCATGTTGTCTTCTGAAAGTTAACACAGATGTGAACCCTGTCAAACCAGTCCACCGTTACCAGCAGCAGCTACTCACTGGAGGAATTTAACCCCGTTTCATCCATTATCTACATTTTCTGTCTTCCACGGAAAATGGATTAACACAGGAAGCCTTGGACATTACAGCCTCAGTCAATGCAAATGATTCCAGGCCTCAGTGGTGGCAGGAGGACTCCAGCAGCCGATCAAAATCCCTTGGCTAAACAAGTTGCCATTCAGCAGCTGAGCAGCCAGAGCAGCCACATGTGCTGGTAGATGACAGCCAAGGTGTACTAAGACAGCTTAGCTCAGTCTGTGGTCAGAGAAGTTTGCATTAACCTGCATTACGTGATATTTGCTACGAGCCAGGACTTTGCACACAGATAACTGCTGCAGCAGAGCTGAGAGCAGTAAATTATTAGTCAGAATTAACTAAACTATGCTTGAGCTGTAAGATGATTAGCTCAGTGAGCCAGTATATTTGGGTCATGGTTCCTATGGAGTAAACATAAAGCTCAAGAAGAGAGTCCTGGCAGGTTAACAGACCACTTCTCATCCATTTAAGAAATTCAGTATATCAAGAATCAGTCACAAAGTCATCAAGCTGGACTCATTGGTAAAGGCATCCCTGGCTGTAAGCATGGCTGTCATACTTTATACTGGAATGCTGGTTTTAAGACAGCAAAATTCAACCACATACAACCAACCAACCACAGGCCAGCAACCATACAACTCACACATCATTTTTACCACGTTTTTATAAGGTCTGCAGCACGACTAAGTTCCATCTAACCCAACATAACTCCAAACTGCTACAGCAGGAGGAGTCTTGCTCACAGTCTGGTTCTCAACCCTCCCCTCGGTTAGGTCTTAGAACTGTGTGGCTGTAGCACAAGTCAGTTCTGTCTGTAAGCAGACAGAAATTCTTGTGGTTTTTTTTTGAATCAGCAAGATAAGCCAACTCTCCTTACAGCCATTTAGCAGGCAGCTCCTTCACAGGACTGTGGCTCAAGGCAAAGACAGGCATGGCCATACCTTCCAGCAGCAGCCAGAGGAGATCAAATGCAGCACAAAACCACACCCCGAGTAGTGCAGAGTCCTTCTGCCAGCATTCTACAGTGAACTTTTACCCCACATTACTGCCTTAGAAATAAAGTAGCCAAGTAAATGATAAGAGGCTATTTTTTTCCTTAAATCTCTCAATGATAGAGAAAACAAAGCCTCTGGTTTCACATACCTAAGCTACAGGAGATGGTTGGAAAAGCACCGAGCCTTTTGCATCTTTGCCTCCCAACACCTTCTGAAGCAGACAGTGACAAAGAATTGGTAGAAGTGCACTTCTACATGATAATGCACATTAAGGGCAAAAGCATGATAGACAGCATTGCTTTGCAGATGCCCTTGTGTTCACATTCTGAACTGGAGCTCTTACACAGCCTTCACTTCCCAGACCAAAAAAAGGTGCATAATCAATATTTTGTGCATGCCATGTTCAATAGAAAAGGGGAAAGCCACCCCTTATCCCTGTGGTCACTGAAACTCCTGGGCAGCAGAATCTGGTGCAGTTTTCCAGGCTATCTGAAGGTCTGTATCTTGTATCCAAAGGCAAGTCAGCCTGTATGAACTGGTATGATGCCAGCAGTCCAGTCCTGAAAAGCACAGGACTTACCAGCTGGCACATACTCCACACATACGTGCAATAAACCCTGACACTTTCTGGGGGAAATTAAACACGTCTGCCCTTGCACAGCAGTTCTGGTGCCTCACAGCTGTACTCAGTGCTGAGAGCAGTTAAACTCCTGCCAGAGGAGCTGGGGACTTTTCTTTTTAACAGTAGTGGCTGTAGTAGGATGTAAAATACAGGACAGCAGCATGAAGAACTCCAAACAGATCACAAAGACCAGGCCAATTTTTGTGAAGCAACTGGTAGTTGTACTGTCACAGCCACTCCATGTCCAGATTTCACAAAAAGCCTTACAACAATAAACCGAAGTGCAACAGAAAAATCAGCATGCAACATCAGAAATCCCGCCTCCTTTACTAATTCCCAATTTAATTCAGACCATCCCTTAACCATGCAAATGCAGAGGCAAGGCGGTGCCTTCAAAATGCTTTCCATTAAGAACTCAGCATCCAGCACAGCTCCCTGTAAACTGCATATAATCAAATTTCTCCACTACCCTGTTTCAGCTTCTCATTACTGCATATCTTTCATGTTTTAATTCACATGACATTAGATTTGCTGCACTAAATGAGCACCTTCTGAACTCCAGAATAAAATGGAGGTTAATTACTAAACCAGATTCTTAAGTGAGAGTAAAACTCTATTAATGCCTAAAGCAATGCTAAACCTGACAACTTAATTGAAGTGAAGCATTGCAGAGTTAAACTGCCCCAACAGCTTTATTCAAGCAGCAGCTCACACAGTGAGACCTCCCAGGATCCCACGTTTTACCCAGATGACAGGATTCCTCCTGCTCCAGAATCTTGAATTGGAAGTGAGATACTCAAGTGGCATTTTGTGATGGCCTTGTAAGCAAATGTCCAGAACTTCTCCCCCCACCTGCTTCTCATCTGCCTTCAATATACCACTGAGCCTTGGGATAAAGGAGGGAAGACAAACAAAAGCAATGGGGTAAAAAAAACTCCCTTCAGGTAGTACATGTAGAGGCAAAAACTACTATCAAGATCTGCCAACATTCAGCATTCACACGGTGTTAATTTTGTCACCAAAGCACCAAATAGCTAATTATGCCATAAACACCCTGAGGGTGCAGATATTGTTGTCCACAGTTTACCATCCAAAATCACAGCCATTGACACAAGAGAAGCCTGAAATGACTGCATAAATCTCCACATCATCCCTATCTACAGACTTGAAGTAAGAAGGACCACTGAGTCCCCTGTCTCAAGTTTGTTTGGAGCTTCTTGATGGTATTAAGTAACCAAGCCTCTTCCCCAAAAAGTGCTGCTTTGGGAAACCACCCCTGACTTTCTATTTCTCAACAGTTATTGGTAATGCAAAAGGAACAAAGTCTGGAGCAATAAACATGGTATATTTTCTACACTTCATGTTTTGCTATTTCTAGTGAACTCCAATTATCCAAACAAGTCAGAGCTTGACAATACAGAGAAACAAATGCAGCCTCAGAAAACAGACTGGAGACTGAAGCATATGGTCAACTCAATGTCTGATACCAGGTAAATCAAGTAAGACTGCTATGGCATGGCATAGAATGGCACTGGACTCTTACTTGCTATTGACAGTATCATTAAACACTTCTAGTTAATTACTACACCTTTTTTTTTTACCCTGGGAGACACCTCTGAAGCAAACTCTTCCAGTAGTTCCAGTAAACTTTTCCTTATGCTAGAGAACTCATTCTCTAAGATCTCCAGTTTGTTGGCCCTTGAACCTGCCAAAAGCAATCTGCCCAAAACTGAAAAGTAATCCTAGACAGTCTAGACAAGATCAGTCCCAACAGAAGATTAGATACTCAATTCCATGAGATATTTATTTCATGGACCTTGGCTGAAGTGCACTGTATGCTGTCCTGATGAACAGAAACAGCTACAGGTCACAAAAAGGCACTTTGTGCACGGCACACTGAGGAACTGATTCTAGAACTATCCCAGAGCACGGAATGGCCAAAGTTCGTGTTTACTATTTTAGAAGTAATTTCAACTTGAGTGTATGAATTCACAGCAGACAAGTTAGTGCTGGTGCATCAAAGAATGGGAATATTTTAGTCAACAGCCTTGTGGAATTATTATATATGTTAAAGGGCCCAGATAACATCACAAGCAATGAGCATGTGTCGAATGCTTTGCACAAACAACACTAAGAGTTGCGTTGTTTTGCAAAACTAACAGTTTTGCAGCACTGGACACAACCTCTGCACTGAAGTGCTTATTAAATGCAACGTCATGTTGTAGGGTGCTTTGCATTCATCCACAAAGGCAAATAATAGAGTTAAACTGAATCAAGATGAGTAAGAAAACCTGGTGGCCCTTGAGACACAACTGAAAAGGATACAGATTTTGTCCATGAGGTCTTTCACTATACAATCCATTGCTTTTAGGGCAAATCCCAACAGCTTAGATAAGAAATGTAACTCCCTGTCCCACTTCAAAAAGCAAAGCTGAATGAATGTAATTCATGCAGTCTCCTGCATACTCCACATTGTGATACAGAAGTCAGAAAACAGCTTATTTATAACTCAAAACACAAACAAAAAAACCCACACTTCTTTTTTTGTACTGTGAGAGTCACCAGTACTGGAACAGGTCACCCAGAGAAGTTATGAAGTCTCTGTCTTTGAAGATATTCAAAAACCAACATGACATGGCTCTGAGCAGCAACTCAATGATGAGCAATGGAGCTGGACAACCTCATCTCCAGAGGTGTCATTTCAATGACTCTGTGAATCTGTAAAGCCACTGGGAAAACTTCAGACTGTTGGAAATAACCCTATTCCAAACCTGCAGATCCTGTCTACATGACACGCAGTATCAGACTTCAGAGTGTTCTGGTTGGCTTTGAGAACAACCCAGTTTGGGTCCAGAAAGCTGTGGTCATATCCATCTCCTTTTCCAGAGGAGCCACAAAAGCACTTGCTATCACAGTAGGCAAACACACGTGAGGGCCAAAGGAACTGCTCTTTGTGATACAAGCACATACAAATCTAAATACTCATCTCAAACATAATCATCATGGTATCAAAAATAAACAGGCAGTTAAGTCTTTTAGGAGGAAAAAACCCCCAGCTGATAGTGCTCATCCTCTGCTAAACAGACTACACTGAAATTCAGTTAATTCTGCATCTTATGCTGAAAAGATTACACATTTATCTTTTTCTAGTGGGATTTTTTTACTTTTCTAAGTAGTATTTCAACGAAAGTGGAACATATTAAAGCACAGTGCAAAAGTACATGAGATTTAACAGCCTGCCATATGCTGAACACCCTTCTCCCAGTCCAACAACATGGATTTCAGCTCTAACCAAAAGCTGAAACTGAAGCACAAATAGTCTTGAGCAGCACAGCTCACATGGCTGAGCAGGGTAGAGCACTCCTGTGCTTGTTACAGCCTAAGGGCTGCAACAAGTTTAAACCTACAAGTACAAAACCAATTGAATTATTTAGTACTCTGAAATAAAGACCACATGGAAGTGTTGTGTTGGACACAAGTCTGATTAAGGCAGATCATTAAATATATGCTTAACTTCAGCTGGCTTTTAAGGCTGATTGCTTTCAAAATAGCCTCAGCCTGAACGCTGGATGCTTTCTTAGCTTGCAGCCCCCACTACACCAAGGAAAAGTACATTTGGGGCGGAGGACAGACTATGTAGGCCTTTGCTCAGGAAGAATGCTTTTGGGAGATACTGCATATCATTTTAATATTTCAATTACTTTCACAGCCTCAAACAAGCCCAAATTGTTTCTAAAATTCCAACACAGACACCTCCCTGAATTTTAACTCATTCTCATCTTCATCTAAATAGATGCAAGGAAACAAAAAACAGCCTTTTACCAAAACTTCAACAAAATTCAGTAAAATTATCCAGATGGTTTTCATTCCACAGAAAATACTAAACCAGCAGTTTGCATAGCATAGCATTTTGTAAATACACAAAATAAAGAGGAAACAATACACAAGTAGTGAGTGCAAATGCTGAGCCCGTTATATTTTTGTTCCAGCAGAAATGCAGCACAATCAATACCATCTTGCAGTTCTAGAGCACCCATCTTTCTGCTGCCAGGAGCATTTTGCAGCTGTAAGTGCCACCAAATAAACTGCACACAGCTCCTAGTTCAACCATTAATTAATTTTTCCTGTGCTACATGCAGAAAGAAGGAACTGCATTGCTACCATTTAACTCCCAAAACCCAGCAATCCCTACAGCACAAGAAGCCAAAGAGCACCTACTGAACAACCTATGTACTTTGGATGACTCTGCAAGCAGCCAAATTTAGCAAACTTGCTATTTTCTCCACAGCACAGCCTGATTCTGTGGCTCTTAAATACAGGGGAAACTGTCTTAAATTAAATAGCGATTAGAGATTTAGAATTTCAAGAGCTGTGAAAGTCCTTGCCACAAAAAACGAACCCACTGAAAAGAGATGAGGACAGATACTGCAATTTTCTATGCTGTGCTATTGAATAAATCTCAATGCAAAGGAACTAAATTACAGATGGGAAACAAGCATCACATAACTACATGACAACACCTGAAATCATTCAAATCCACCACCAGCAGAACCAGAAAACTGATCAGAAAGATCAACAAAAGATGAGCCATGAAAAAAAATATCTCTGCAGTTACAGATGGATATTCATCCCTTTTAGATGGCATCTCACTAAAAGGTTTCATAGCAACAGGGCAGAAGTTATCCCGTGGCAGGGGAGGAGACTGGTAACCACACAAACCAGTTCTGTCCCAGAGCCCAGAGAACATCTCCAAAACAATAGGAGAAAACAGGCAAGTGAGCAAACCCAGTACTGAGTTTCTTAAACTAAGAAATCACTTAAACGTTTCTTCCATAAATCATTAATGTTTTTCCATGCAGCACTGCTGGATTTCCTCACCATCCAGCCGGGAAGGCAGACACAAGAGCATCACCAGGACCTGCTGCAGGTTGCACCACTGCAATTAGCACATTGATGCTCTTGCAATTCTTTGGGAGAGCAGGACCTGTCAGCAACCATGTGTCCCTGTCTCTACGCCTACCCAAAACAGCTGCCCAAGAGAAGCTCTGGATACGAAAATGGTGGGATCACCAACTGATGAATACACCATCGTGGTGCTCCAGCTGCAGCTTCAGCTGCAAGAGCCACCTTTTCTCATCAGCCTCCTTTCACAGAGCTGGTGCCCAGCGTGACACTCAGCACAGCAGAACAGCATTTGGGAACAAAAGATCACTGGACTTGTTCCCCTGCAGGTCTATTTATAGTCTTAAGTGGTGCTGCAAGGCAAAAGCCCAACTGGTCAACAGTTTCAAAGAGCAAGTCCCTGAAGATCCCACCTGAGAGCCAAGGACACACCCCCCAAGAGCAGTGCAAGAAACCACTGAACACACAGAGATGGGAAGTCTTGTCCTATGGAGATCAAGGTACCCCAGCACAACTCTTACAAGCACCTTCATTAGAAAGGCTAACTGATGGATAATTAAGCCTCCTCCACAAGCAAGGACTCCTTTGGAAAGGTAGCAATTACTGCCTGCTCAGAGGGATCTCTCCCAGATGCTGTAAAAGTAGGGTGTCCAATTCCTTTGGGAAGTACCAAAAAGGTTGCAAGTAAGACCCTCCTCAGCTCTGCAAATGTGCAGCAGGACCAGGACTCTTCCAGCCAGGCCTGTTTTTGTGGAAGGGGTGGCTTCAGGACCTTTGAGAGCCTCATAACAGGCAGATCCATTTCATGATTTTCTACCTTATTCAACACACTTAAAAAACACAAAGTCTTTGGTGGCCCACAGTGTCTTCACAGATTGCACAGCACAGCTTTGTACTGTATCAAAAGCTGCATTACCTGGGAACCAAATTATCACTTGCAGAATAGTTTTGCAATTAGATTGAAACTGTAAATTGTGCAACAAGCTCAATCAAAAAACAAGTTTATGATACAGACATAATTTCATCTCCTGCCTTACTCACGTTACTCCTTTGTAACTCAGTTCTATACAGATTCAAGCTTCTCTTGCTGTACCATAAATGACTTCACATTCCTAAAAAATTAAGCACTCCTAAGAAATAACATATACTTGTCGTCATTCTTAATATCCACCTTTGCTTGAGGCTTCCTCACCAACATATACCTCTTTGAGAGGCCTTTTGGCCATCAGAGTCCATACCCCCTTTCAAATTCCTTGCCTTCCTGCAACAGTTCAGGACTCTCTGGTTCCCATAACCCTAAAGATTTCTTCCCTTCATCCAACTATCTCTGCCTCAAATATCACCACTCTTATTTCAAGCAGGTCCCCATATTTCATGCCATGACTTTAGCTGCAGAGATTTGGACAACTACTTTTTAGAAACAGATGGAGCTGAAAACTATTTAATTTCTGAGAACATCTTACTTGCCTCCTGGTAGAGCTGTTCCACTTTGTAAAAGTAGCTGTTTTCTGAAGGAGGGTGAGAACCATCCCATGCAAACACTCACTCCCTTGTGTTACACCAAGTCACTCCTGCCCTAGCAGGCTCAATCAATACTATACAAGGCAAAACAGAGCAGCTTCAGCAAAAAACACACCTCAAAAAAGTTTATTGGTTTGGGCACTCCAAAGGATGGTGGGCACTTTCAATCCTGTGTCTTGAGTCACAGTCAGGTTTGGAACTCAAAACCTTTATGTGCCGAGCGGATAAAGCTGCGGTAGGGGGATGTCACACTACCTGCTCTTCCTCATTTCTGTAAGAGCACACCTGTCTTGGGCACGTCACTCGGAGGAAGGTTTGGCAACAGCTCACCTAGAACCAACAACCAAATCTTCAAGGGACAGCATTTGGGACCATCACTAGCCTCCTGCACCCCTCCCTGGCTGACTTGGCCAATCCCCCACTCCACAGGTCAGTGTTCACAAACCTTCTTTGAAGCCACCTTTCCCCCGTGAGTTCTTTAAGGAACCCAGACAACCACCTCAAGTTGATTTTTTTTAATTCCACAAGGCAGCAGAACACATAAAAATGACATGATGCAACACTAAACCCAAGCTCCCCTAATGAATACAGCCCTAAGTGTCCAACAGGATGTGACAGGTGGACAGGCAGGCGAGCTGAGCAGAGGATGAGGTCACGAAATGAGCAGTTTGCACAGCATACTACTAATCTTAAATTCCAAACTCATTATGCACAAGCCTAACAAACAAAGGAGCAGCTTAACAGATTTACAATGTACCTTCTCCAAGGGTGGAATAATTATTTATCAGATAGCAACCTTCGTGTTACAACAGCAATAAATAAATAAATGGTCCCAGCAATTCTTCTGAACCGTGCCTGTGGCTTCACTAGACAGACTGACATCTGAGATGTGCCATCAGCTGGCTGAGCCTGGGCAGAATTGTAAATATTTGGTACAAATAAAAGAAAGCTTGCTAGACTGAGCAGAAACCCAAACACAGCAGTTAATGGCATCTCAGGGGACATGCTGCAAGAGACCCACATCCCCCTGAACTCCTTCCAGCTTCCAATGAACAGCCCAGAAGAGTTTTTTTCCCCTTGGCTTTTCTGTAAGATTATTCCCTCCTGCATGTGTACACATGTCAATACCATTCTGATTTCATTCTCTCAGGTTGCAACTGTTATTTATCCAGGCTGAAGTTCACAATTACAGAAAGGGTTTGTATTCCTAATTTGGCTTTACAGCTGCTTATTACCATGCAGAGACACATCCAGAAAAAGCATTTCCAAAGTCATACTTTATACAAACGCTCTCCTTTATTTAGATAAAACCTGAAGAATCTTGAAATGAAATAGTAAATGGGCACAAAACACGCTCAGCCAGACTCTCCCACTCAGATCTCTCAATGATCCTTTTCTACCTCTACAACATTATTGCAACCTCCCAATTTAAAGCTCCAGGACCATACGTTCCACTTGCCCACATTCCCAACCTCTCACCATCTGACATATTCCAAAGCCTGTCCCCATCTTCTCACCCTGAAACAGTTCCCAGCTGATTTACCTCCAATCCCATGTTTTCCAGCTAGCTGCTTTTCCTCAAGAAAGGATCAGTGATTCCTATTTTCCGTATGCACTTACATGCTTCAAACAGGATGGCTGGCAATAAGATTATAACAATGATTGAATGTTCCTGTCTCCATTCTACCAAGCATTCTTCATTTGGGACAATCCAGTCGTCCCCACTTCTTATCACTTTTCTCTGATCTTCAGCCACAAAAGTCCCTGCCCCACTAGCTTCCCCCCATTCATTCATGAGTTTGTGTTGTACAAACTCTTTGCACAGTTGCAAATAGAAGAAACAGTGTCTCAGTATTTCGGTTGCAGGCTATATACTATGTTATCATCCTACTGCTTAAACACATTACCCTTGGCAAGCTTCCAGCGTCAAAATACCTCAAAGACGATCAACATCTTTCCAGGAACTCAAAATACTAATATTCACATAAATTTTCTCAGAATTCAGCACAAATTCTTTAAGGTAACAGCAGGCCAAACCAGGCACATAAACCTTGCACACAAAGACTGCCTTTGTAGGTTTGAACAGATACAACCATCCTTCCAACTCTCCAAAACTTTAGGGGTCTCTTCACAAGCAGTCTCACCAGATGGCCTGAGAAGACCAGACCCCCAACATGCTCCACCCAGCCACACCAGCCTCAACAGCAGGTTCAGGTGAGTCTGTGCCCATTTTGTGCCAGAAGAGCAGCACAAACGAAGGTGCAACGTACCTGTGACTCCAGATCACCGTGTTTTGGGGAGCAGCTACAAAGGATGAATCCAGTTCTTCCCAGCGGTGGGAACTGCTGCATCGTCTCCAGTGCAGCTGTTTCCCTCAGCTGTAATGTCCCTGTGAAATACCACCTGCAGGACTGGGCTCCAGACACCTGACCCCAAACCTGGGGTGTTCTAGAGTAAGAGAAAAAGGGCCTGAAAAAAAGGCATTTGCTTGTTCTCGATGCTCATTTCTGCAAGTAACACAGAATTCATAAACTCCACATCTGCAGATGTATGTCTGCCTGCATTGTAAAGGGATAATCTTCATGGGAACTGATTTAAAAAAAAAAAAAAGACTTGTTTACTCTTAGAGGCTGTTAATTACAACATTAAAATACTAGCCCGAACCCTACATTACACTTGCATTCTGTTTTACATAGCAGTATACGTAACAATCATCACAGCAAGCAGCATTGTTGGCTCATGCTGGAAGAAGTAATTATATATCACAGGAACACATTTTTGCCCTTCAACCTGCCAGTCCAGTCCACATAGCAGCTGCAAGCACCAGGTCAGGGTGGGGGGAGCCTACAGAGTGTTTCTACATAATCTCTTACCACTGAAGAAAAAAAACTAAAAACCACCAGCCCCTGGCTTGCATGCTTGGCAGAAAGCTGCTAACACAAACATTACAGCAGCCCTTGCAGCAGAGACGTTACCAGAAAAAATGAGCTCGATCCAAAGGCACTATTAGTGGTTGAAGTATTAGCTAGAAGTTGTACTGAAGCCTTCCTCAGTAATTTTCACCAGTTTTGTGCTTGTACCAGTGACATTCACACTACCCTCTTGCACTTGGACACTACTACAGCCTCTCTGAAACACTTGGTGTTTCAGACAAGCCCACAGACACCAATGAAATGACTGGGGCTTATGCAAGTCACAAGCTGAAATTCTGAGCAAGGATACCAGGACAGAGCCTTTCAAAAGGTGTCCCAAAACTGCAAGGGCCCACCCACAGCAAGCAGAGCTTTGGGGTGCCTAACACTGAAAACTGCACAGAACTTCTACCTTGGAGATGGGCTGGAGAACAAACAGATCTCTTTCAAGGCTTTGGTTCCAGCGGACCTGAGTATTTCAATCCTGACACTCAAAGCAGCACCAGTTTTTTACAGCTGCTGCAGATAAGGCAGTAGCATTGTTATATTATGAATATGTAACAATATTCCCTCTCCTGGGCTGTTTTTTCTCCAGTATGAAATGAAGTGTAAAATTACAAACAAGCCGCTAGTTGTGCTGTTACTCTTTAACTAGAGATACTTTAAAAAAAAAAAAGAAATCAGTTCTAGTATAATATGACAGTGATGCAACAGTTAACTGTCCAGCAAAGTCTGCCATGCCATGCTGCTTAATCACGTTGTCTTCGTTCCAGCAAAAAATTACACTAAAGATAGTGTACTTTTCCAAACAAAAACATTACAGCCAGTGCTTTTCAAAAAACTTTTTGAATCCGAAATAGAACGAGACAGACAATAATGGCCAAGAGCCTGACCAGCTTAATGCAAGTTGGACTCTCATTTTGTTCTCAACACTGAAACAGCAGATCATTCTCGGAAGACAATTAAAAGCCAACACGCAATTTTCATTATTTTTAGCAGAAAAGTAAACAGAAAATTACTCCTTCTGTTTCATTTTCAAAGTCTTAAAGCATGCTGCTTTGGAAAGCAACCCTAAAAACGAGAGGACAGCCGAGCTAAGCATCAGAACAGGTTTCTCCTGCACCCTCATTTTTAAGCAGCTGTATAGATTTCTTCCCACTAAACTTTTAATCATAGAACGTGGTAAAAGGCTGAATTTGTTTGTAAAATAGCACATCTGCAATTATTTTCTGCTCTTGCTTCCCAGTTTTCTTCTAGACCCTGACCAAACTGCACAGCAGGAATTAGTCATGCTGCCTACCACGGTGCTGGGAAGGACCTCTGATACATTGCCCTAAGTGCCAAATAGAAACATACACAACGCAGAATAGGCCCACAATGACTTGTTAATGACAATGGGCAGGTTCACAGCAGCCCCAAAAATTCTAAACCAGAAGCTTGTGAAATTACCTCCACTGCATGTGGGGAAATGAGCAGTACCAGGGGCAGCCCAGCTATCCATCAGCAGGGCAGCACAGGCTTATTTTCAGCCATTTAAGAGACAGAATATATTGATTCAAATTATCACCTGGGTTCTGTAAATCAATAACAGAATATATAGGGAAGCTCCTTGCTCACCAGAAAGGTATGGATTTATTTCAAGCAGAGTGCATATGTACTTGCACACAACTAACGCAGCCAGCAGTCTGATAAATAAAAAGAAAACACATGTGCTTGCTAAAAGATGCACAGTCAGTGCAGCCAGCTCGGCCTCAAAATATCTGTGCCCTCTCTGATCAGCTTGGCAGCCAAACAAAACACTCCCGAGGAAAGCAGGCCAGGGAAGCAAAAAGGTGACGCTCAATAGTTCGTATCAAAGCAAATGCTGAACTGAATTTCATGGGCTATTTCTGTTTCCCTGCTAAATAGCAAAGGCCTACTGCAAATAACAGAGCGAGTTTTGCAGGAGAGAAAAGGTCACCCAGGACCTCTCGCCATGGAAAATGCTCTGCTTCAGACATGGAGCAGCACCAGCTCCCTGCGTAAAGAAATATACGGAAATACCACTTATTGTCTCCACATGTTTATACAATAGACACTCCAGTTGCAGCCTTTCCTTTCAAGACTGTTTTCAGAAACCAAAAAGTACAAAAAGATGTGGCGAGGGTTTCCTTCCCAGTGAAGCAAATTTGAGGTGCAGAATAAACATGGAATTATTGACTCACTCACAAAAATGTTACCGGAGAGATTTCAGAGACATACTTTTGGCTTAGCTCTACTCCCACTGACGTTGGTTAAGACTTCTACCACTGATTTCAGGCAGTGCTAGCCTACGTAGCACTTGAAGCTCAGCTATTATTACCTTTTAGTTTAAAATACGTAATGTTCCTCTGTAACAGACGGAAAAATATTTCAGGAACTTTTTAAATCTGTTCCTCCAAGATACATTTTGATTTTTTTTTTTTAATCACACTGAGACACGGTTCCTGGATGCAAGAACATGTGACCTGTTCTAAATAAAGGATATTTTCCACTTCTTGCACAACTGGAACAGATATAAGCAGTAGCTTGAACAAACTGCATTGCAGAACCCAACCAGAATATAAAACACTTGAATAAGATCCATAAATAGCAGTAATATGAAAAGACTACCTCCAATAAGGCACAAACTCAATGTTAAGCCTAATGTAATCAAGTTCAAATTCAATCAAGCTGCAAAGTTCATTTACAAAATTAAATTTGATCATCTGCAGGCTAAGGCACTAAGGCACTTTAGAAGAGTCCTCTTTGGCTCCGGAGTAAGCCCACATTTCAAAAATGTGTGCCTCTTTGGTGAAATTATTTCCTCAACAATCACTGTGCATTAAAAGGGAAGTTTTAACCAAATCAAGATTTCAGTGTTTAGAACAGCACCAGAAAAGAGGGGGAAAAAATGCTTTATAGATGAGGCACTGGGTGATATAAGATTGAAGATTTGCAATTAAAAAAAAAAAGGGCCTTTGGACAGCAGGAATTATGAGAATTTTATAAAGACATCACTACTTTAATAATGACAAACACTACATCTCAATGCTATTGCTCATAAAACAAAAATAAGCTGCCTAAGAAACTATCATGCAAATTAAATGCATTCCCTAATATTTTTTCCACTAAAAATACTTCAGTGACTACATCATTTGGATGCTTTTTAACCACTCTGAAAACATAGGCACCAGAAAAGGGCACAAATAGCAGTAATTTACCTGCAGGCTTTAATAAGAGCAAGGCACTAAATCACAACTGACAATAATTTGCTGGCACTTGCGAGGTCTCACACACCATCCAAATGGACACACATTGCAGAGAACAAAAACATACAGAGAAAAATCAATTGAATATAGCAAATTTTTTGCTGCATTTGGCACACTTGGGTTAGTTCAGACTGCTCTGTGCAGAGGCAGGCTTACAGTCTTTACCTGCAGATACCAGTCTGAAACCCAAAACCTCACTAGAGTAAGCCAAATGATTTAAAGAATCTACATTAGAAATATGACAGATGTAATTCAAGCCTCCAGCACCCTGCTGACTGCATGCAGACATGTCAGGATCTGTGTTTACTTTTGGTAATAAAACTCCATCAATTTCATCGTACACAGCTTGTACCAGGAAAGAAATATTATTTGCTTGTTCATTACCCAAACACATACATATTTAAGTTTATGCACTTACAGATTAAAGCTATTATCCCTTGGGAACATGGCAGGAGAGGAATAAAGTATGAATATGAGGAAAAATAATAGATTTCATTGTCTTACTGGCTAGTCTTAAAGCCCAGTTTCCTCCCACAGTGAAAAGTGACTGGACAAACCAAAGCAACTGAAACGTCTTCTCAGTTTTCAAAGAGATTCAACCATGGCAAATTCCAGAGAACCCTTGAACGTAGGTAGGGCTTTGCCCAAGAAGCCAAATTCTGATGAGTCGGAGGGGTTTGGGAAATACGGGTGGAACTGATCTATCTCAGCCCCATGTATTCTCTCCATCCCCTGTGATTAAAGCTTTTGCTGGGTTTACATTTTAACTTGGCCTCTAGCGTTCAATTGTGGCTTGGCCTAAGTTAGTACAGTATTTACTGCAAAAACCTTTTATTATTGGACCCCTTGCGGCTTTGGATTGCAGACTTGAATTATGAAATAGGGATGGAGTAACTGCGAGGGCACACTGGAGAGGAGAAACATTTAACTGGATGTCATATATTGGAAAACAAGAAATCTGGGAGGAAGTGCAGAGTTTCACTGAGTAAAGGACAACAATATCAGCTGGGCTGAGTTAAACTGGGCCACAAAAATGTTTTTTCTTGATTCAGAGCACTGACATTCTTACCTGTTTTTGAGCAGGATGGATTTTCTCTGTACTCACAATTTCAGCTGCTATGGTAAGCCAAGGGTGCCTCTCAACTCTTATAGTTATAAAATCACAGAAAGCCCTGAATGTTGCTAGGAAATCAGCAGTTCTCACCAGAGAAAAGAGCAGATTGCTGTTTAGACCGAGCTCCTCACATCAGCTCTTGCCTCTGGTTTGCCTGCTCTCCAGCCACCTTTCCAGAGCCAGGCTGTGGAGAGGGTAAGAAAGCAATTCCCATGGCCACAGTCCCACAACTACACCACGCTGACCTGGTGCTATTCCACTTACTGCTGTGCAATTACTCCTGATTTACATCCACAAGAGAAAGCAGCAGGGTAATGCTGGATACTCTCGATAATCATCAGTCAGACTGGTTTTAGGCCTCAGCAAAGCTGAAGGACTACAGAAGTCCTCTGAGATATGATCATGAAGCAAACAGGTTTGTGAGCAACTTTTGCCTCCTGTTATCACCAAGCTTTATCAGCCTGGCTCCAGGGACAGGTATATATGGACCCAGCAGGGCCCCTGACTCCTTTGCATCTTCATCTCCCACAAGAACAGGAAGAAGACTGAGACTCTACCTTGAGGTAGATGTACATGAGCTGAGCAGACCCCACACTGAGGTTAACATGTCAGTTCACTATCTGCCAGAAGAACCACGGATTGTTATTCCACCCTCAGGGCTCCCTCTTCTCACACATGTGGGTACGTGTGGAGGGACATGAGGCAGACTGAGGCAAGCCCTTCTGGAAACATCAGGACAGATGCTGGCCTGAGACACGAGCAGGATGACAGGCCGGGGCATCCCTTTAAAGCCAAAGTGTGGGCAGTGCTGGCTCTGCAGGAGCATCAGGTAAGGACATACTGGGGAAAGTCAGTACAGGGAAATTTGAAATGACAACATTTAGAAGACAGTCAAATACTCCAGTGTTTCATTACAGAGTTTATTCACATCCCCCTGAGAGAAGACAACAATACAGCGATACATTCAGGTCCCAAAGCACCAAGTCACAGGAATTAAAGGCAGTTGCAACATCTGTACAAGGTCAAACAGACCCGACATGTAAGCTCCAATGCAGACCTGCTGTCTATGCTCCACTGCTCACACCAGGAAAGCACAAACTGCTGACTACAAAGTGGACAACCATAAAGGGAGAACTCCTGCACACCAGTTAGAACCTGCAGCTGGTGCAAGCAGGCCTACTGGATGACAGCACAGTTGTTGTGACTGCTGCACTCCACTAGCAGCACAGGCACTGAACCCAAAGCCCTGTGGCTCTCCTAGCTGCCTCCATCACAGCTGGGACTCATCACAGCTGGTGAACCCTTCTCTGTACCGTCCTCTCTCCACACATTAGCCTGGTTCCCAGCTAATTAACCGGATAATGGCAACCTCCCTGTATAACCTTGGGGAGCAAAGGAGCTCTGGCAACTTTGACTTGGTTAGATGGGCCCTTAGGCTGCACATCAGCACCACCACTACCTGCACCCTTCCTCAGCAGTAGCAAGGCTTCAGTGGGAGGCAGGGTTGCTGTGAACACAGGCCACAGGAGGTGGCCCCAGATCTCTCAGCCCTTGCAACAGCAAGAGATTTTTTAACACCTTTTACTGAAAAACTTTCAGCATTTCTGAAACATTCAGAGGACTACCAAAAATTCATTTATTCACTTTGGAGCGTGTCTGACAGGCAGTACAACCTAAAGTCATTCTAGCCCAATTTTTTTCAATATTTACCCTCTTACTCCTTTTTCAACTGCACACAGATTTACGAAGAGCAGTGTTCAAAACGAAAACATGAATATAGAGCCAGGCTACCAACAGACTCATTATAAACAAGATACACTCACAGCAATGACCTTATATTCAGCAGAGTGCTGTTCAGGACAGCGTTAAGGTGAAATGGAGGGTTGATTGAATAAAAAAAGAGGAGGCAGCAACGCTCCATCGCTGATGCTCAGGGCGCGGGAGAGCCCCGACTTTCTTTTCCCAGCACTAGGACGGACTGTGGGTCCCTAAGAGCCCACTAGGGAGGGAAACACACACAGACCGCCTCATTTCCCTTTAACACAGCATATCTACGCGACGCAGCCGCTCCAGATAAGCAAACACGATCCATCTCGGCGAAAAAAAAAACAAACACAAACCACTCTACGATGAAAGCGACCCACCTAGCGAAAGTTTCCAGTCCCCTGAGCAATCGCAAGTAACAAACCTACTCTCAGCGTCGCAACTAATAAATAAATAGAATAAACCCCACCAAGAACGACCGCAGGTGCCACAAGCCTTTGCAGCCGCGCTGTCCCCGGTGGGACGGGGCGGATTGGGGTGGGATGAGGTGGGTTGGGGTGGGATGGGGTGTCCCACCGGGGGCAGGTGCGGCCTCAGCGCTGTCCCNTATGTCTTAGAGACTTCCAAGTTTCTTTTTT